>JAJPUD010005368.1:23995-106375 GCA_023553655.1 Myrmecobius fasciatus
CACACACACACACACACACACATACACACACACACACACCCCACTCCTCCTATAAGCAGCCCAGCTTTTCTATAGAGGACATTACCATCCTTCTAATCACACAGGTCAGAAACCCTGAGTCCTCTTCAGCTCTTCCTTCTTTCTTGACCCTCCCCATAGCCAATCAGTCATCAGCTCTTGTCATTTCTACCTTCACAGCATCCCTTGCATCTTGCCCTTTCTTTCCATTTGCATAGCCACTATTTTGAGTCTGCATTACTTTTCACCTGGACCATTGAACTAGCCTTTCAGTAAATTTTCAGGACTATGGATTCTCTCTTTTTCTAATCTTCTTCTACACTGCTGCAAAATTAATTTCTCTTAGCTACAAATCTAACCTTTGTCACTTTCCTGCTGAAATGTCCCACAGTGACTCCTATTGCTTCTAGGGTAAGATTTTTTAAAACTGTTCAGCTTGGCATTTGCTAAGGAAGTCATCTTTTCCATTATGATTCCCACCTACTTGTCCAGATTTATTTCATATTATTTCTCTTCATAAAAACTGCATTCCAGCTAAATTAAGCTGCTAACTATTCTTGGAAGTCCAGGTGCCACCTTCTGTTTATGTGTTTTTATTTGGACCTCTTCCCTGTTCCTGGAATGCACAATCTCCCCTTGCTCCTACCTCTTAGAATCCCTGTCTTTCTTCATGCCTCAGTTCAAGTTTCCTACTTTTTCTGATGTCTCTTTATAATATTTTATTTCTTCTCTGTGTTCATATTGTATACAACTCCTATCCCTCAGTACAATGTAACCTCTTTTAAGTCAGGGACTCTTTAATTAGAGTCTGACAGTCTATTGTAATGGAATGGCATGGCAGCCTTGGATCCAGGAACACAGAAAATCCAATCTTGTCACTAACATTTATTTGCTATTTTACCCTAGTCAAATCGGCTGGACATGGTGACCTTCCAGGTTTCTTCCAGCTCTAGATCTATGATTGATTATTTGTTTGTTTGTTTGTTTTGCTTTGTGTTCCAAGTGACTACCATAGAATCTTACACATGGTTATTAAATATTTGTTGGATTCAAATAAAACAGAAGAAACAAAAGACACATTGACTTTGCTAAAAAAATTATGCTGATACACAAACAATAACCTAATAAATAGGATGTGGTGATTGATGAATTTTTCTGACTTAGAATTCTGTCAGATAGAAAATCACTTCTCGGATACTTTTCATTTTGGGACAGAGAACTTCAATAGGCCTCAGAAGCAATATTTCACATAAAGACTAAGTATGAGGTGGTATCAGGAACACTGGAAATTGTAAAAAGTATGGTAAGGAAATGGAGGGAGTGGAAAAACAAAGTGAATGAAGAGACTAATTTTTACAGCCAGGGAAAGAAGGGATAGGGAAAAAGGGAGGGAAAGAGGGTGGTCAGAATAATTAAAATAACAAATAAAAATACAAATGAGATAAGAACAACTTCAAAGGTTCATGATGAAGGGGAAATGAAACAAATGAGCTGATCTTCCTGCCCAAATGAATCCAGCAAGGATAGGCAGTGAATAAAGAGGAAGTCAGTAAAATGGAAAACTTTGAGGGAGAGATATTGGGATATGAAGTAATGAATAAAGTGAGGTGAGACTAATAGCGAATTCTAAGGGTCAGAAAAAAAGTTTTATATGGACAAGTTGGAGACAAAAATGAATTGAAGGCAGAAATACACAAGTCTTGGGCAGTTTCTATTTCCTTTTTCAGAGAGAACAGTCTTTATACTAAGTATTTAAAAAAAATTGAACAGGGAAATGCAGCCTAAAGTAAATGGAAAAATCAGAAGGAAGCAGTTGTCCTGAGTGAGGTTCTGATGAAGTGGCAGACCTTCTCCTTTGTCAAGTAAACCCCTCCAAACCCATCTTTAATCTCATTCCCTTTCATCTTTCCAAACAGCTTGTCACACACTTTCTAATCTTCAATCTCTTCCTATGTATGGTATCCTTCCTTTATTTTTACAAATATTCTTTTTCCTCTCTTACCAAATCTCTCCCTTGATCCCCACTCTAATCTTATATCAATCCTCAAATCTTTCTTGAGAAAGGCGCCTTTGATACTTAGAGACACTAGGCCATCCTCATCTCCTGGAAAATTCTCTCCTCTATAGGTTTTTATAATAGCATTGTCTCCTGGTCCTCTTCTATTTATCTAATCACTCCTCAGTTTTCTTTACTTTATTTCGATCTGTGTCATGTCTACTAAATTTTGAGGGAGGAGCAAAATGTCTCTTAGAACTCTGTTTTGGACCCTCTTTTTTTCTTCCTCTATGCTACCTCACATGATGATCTCAACTTCCAAGGATCAGATTATCATCCCTAGATTCGCAATCCACTTATAGATTTAATCCTGAGCTGATAATTCAAACTGAATGACCTATAAGCATTTCAAATTCAACATGTCTAAAAAAGAATTCATTAACTTTCCTTTGCAAACCTCCTCTTTTCTCAACTTTCCCCCTTACTATTGAGCCATCTACCCTCATATTGGCTGACTTCATCCTCAATTCCTCACTCTTACCTCATAGATCCAATCATTTGCTGAACCTTTTCATTTTTGCATTCATAACATTATTTGTACAAATTCTCTTTTCTCCACTCAAACAATCAATGTCAGGATCTTGTCATCTCTCACTTGCATTATTGCAGTTATCTTCTAATTGGTCTTTCTGTCTCATCTCTCCCTACTCCAATCTATCCTTGATGTAACTGCCAAAGTAATTTTTACTAAATTATAGGTTTGACCATGTCACCACCACCCCCTACTCAAAAGACTTCAGTAGCTCTCAGATACCTTGAGAATCAAATATAAAGCCTTCTGTTAAGTATTTTAAACTCTAACCTTGCCCTCTCTTACCTTCCTAGTCTTCTTGCATTTAACTCCCCATCCATATCCTATAATTCACCTATATTGGCTTACTTCAGTGTTCTTCATACAAAACATTCTTTATCTGTTAGCTTCTCTCCTTTGAACTGGCTGTCCCCCATTTCTGGAATGTTCTCCCTCCTTGCCTCCACTTCCTTGATTCCCTGGATTCATGTTCAAGATTCCATTTAAATCCCACCTTCTGCAGGAGATATTTCCCACCCCCATCCCTCATCACAACTCTGATTATCTTCCATCTACTATGTATATATCTCCTGTGGATATACTTATTTATATGTTGTCTCCCCTTTTAGAGTGTACACTTCTTGATGTCAGGTAGTTTTTGCCTTTCTTTGTTTCACTGGGACTTATTCCAGTTCCTGACACATTGTAAGAGCTTAATAAATGCTAATTGACTGACTGACTTGTACAGAAAAACTATATTCATGGTAATGAACGAACTTACAAGTACCATTGCCAAGCTGTTTGTCAGTATTCTTTGAAAAAATTGTAGAAAACCAGATGCATGCTGCAGGATCAGAGATAAGCAAATTTAGACAGGGGAAAAGAAAAGAAGGTAATACGAATTTAAGTGCCCACTATGTGCCTGGCATAGTGCTAAGCACTTTTAAAATATTAATCCCATTTGATCTTCACAACAACCCTGTAAGGTAGGAATAGAATAAGGATTAGAGGCAAAGATTAAAAAAACAAAAAGATAGACGGTCAATTTTCCCAACCACAGGCTAATAAGCTTGATTGAGAGTCCTCCTGGCAAAACTTTAGAATGTATTATTAAAGGAATGGTTTGTGAGTACTTAGAAAGGTAAGTGGTGATCATTAAGAGCCAGCTTGGCTTGAAAAAGAACAGCACATGCCATACTAACTTAATCTCCCTGGTTGGCAATTCCTGACCTGATGGAGCAGAGAGTATTGTAGACATGGTACATATTGAGGGTTCAACAAGACATGAAACAAGTCTCATATGACATACTTGTGGGTACAAGCTGGAAATAAGGGTTGGATAACAGAATGATGAATTTAGAATTAATTACATGATTGGATTTAAAGAATAGCTATAAACAGATTAATGTCGATCTGAAGGGATGGAACCCCAGAGCCTGGAGTGAAGCCTTATTTTGATCAACATTTCTTTTAAAAGATCAATGACTTGAATGAAAGCAATATACAAACTATTTCTTCCTCAATGATTAGGAAGTTCAGCAAAATTCAAATTGGAAATAGAATAAAACCAGGAAGAGAATACTGATTTGGGGTGGGGGGGGAGAAAAGGGGAATAAAACTGAGCTAGAACAATCTTTAAATAGATTGGACTCAGTTGACCAAAGGCCTCTGTTAAAGAATGGATCTCTAAACTAGTTTTGTTTCATACCCGAGGCAAGGCTGGATTTAGCATGTGGTCTGTAGATACAGGCAGACAATGACCAGACCTGTTAGTACTTTTAAAAACTCTCAAGTCTAAAGCAGTTTGAGCTTCATATTTACAGATGATACAAAACTAAGAGGGATAGGCAGTACTGAATAACAAAATATATCCAGAAAATTCATGACAGGCTGGAAAGATGGGTCAAATCTAATAAAATGACATTTAATTCAAACTCTAAGTATCCACAATTTCATCAGTGATGGGGTTCCATTGTCAAGATGTTTTACGGCTTGATGTTATTTTGTACAATGGAAAATACACTAACTTAGGAGTCACAGACTATGGATTTAAATCCCAGCTGAGAATGACTTCAACCCCTAGAGCTATCCTGTCCTTTGATAGGCCAGCTTTGGCCTTACCTTGATAGTTCTGGGACTCTATTGCATTTCTAGGACATCTCCAAACATACATTCAATTTTACTTGGGCCACTATTTCCACTTTGAGAGAAATGATTATTAATAACCAATGATTTGAGGAGATTCAGATTTCCCTCTTTTCTTAATCCTCATTTTAAGAACTCAGTCTTTGAAGATAGAGCTCACCTTCTCTATCTAGACCCTAACTTGGTAGGGCATCTCTTATGTTCTGCTCAGACTCAGTTGGGGCATAAACTCTTTGAATAGATTACCCAAGGCTGGGGGAATTTAGAAGTGGATGACAAAACCAAAGTACAAGTCCAGCTCTTCATTACAATCTTTATTCTCTAATTAATTGTTAACCAATCAGAGTTGATTGCCATCCTTTTGAACATTCTTCTTCCAAAAGACTATATAAATCTTGAATCATCAGGACTGTCTTTGGTCTCAGAAAGATGACCAAATGACAATCCTTTTGTTAAAATGCTCATATTATTAATAAAATGTTTAAATTACCCAGAAATTACGTCTCTGGAGCCTTTTTAAGTGCCACATCTTCTAAGTGGCTCAGTAGATAAGAGCACTGATGCCTGGAGTTAGAAACACCTGAGTTCAAATCTGGCTCCAGACACCTACTAGCTATATGATCCTGAGCAAGCCACTAAATCTCTGCTTACCTCAGTTTCCTTGTCTGAAAATGGGGATAATAATAGC
The DNA here is from genome assembly GCA_023553655.1 of Myrmecobius fasciatus. NCBI lineage: Eukaryota > Metazoa > Chordata > Mammalia > Dasyuromorphia > Myrmecobiidae > Myrmecobius > Myrmecobius fasciatus. The sequence continues at coordinate 29,414 of JAJPUD010005368.1, forward strand.
AACTACCTCCCAGGGTTGTTGTGAAAATCAAATCAGATAACACTTATAAATCACTTCAGACACATAGGAGATTCTATATAAATGTTAATTATTATTATTATTATTATTTCCATCACTTGAGAATATGATACTGTCCTGGGCTTTGATAAACCAAGTTTGCCTTTATCTTGGTCAGCTTACCCTTCACTTGCATTTCCTGGACGTCCCTAGCTAGGCTACCACTCCATCTCACATTTATGTGTTCTTTGCCAGTTAAACTATAAGTTTCTTCATGCTTGCTCCAGTATTTAAACACAGTGCCAGGAATATAGCAAGGCTTAGCAAATACTTTATCCATTTTCTGACCTATCTATTCTACTCTAGCCAAACTACACTTGGAAATATTGTGTTCACCTGAAGGTAGGACATTTTAAGGACACCAATAAACACAAATATGTCCAAAGGACAGTGACCAGGGTGGTAATTAAACAAGAAATCATGTCATTCAAGGTCCTGTGGAAAAAACTAGGAATGTTTATCCTAGAGAAGGGAAGACGTATAGGTCAGGACAGTGTCAAGCATAATTGAAAGTAAAGATAGACAAAAACTTCAAGCCAAAAAAGGCTAGAGAGGCTACAGGATTGCACAGGAAGAGAAAAAAAGGAGACTGGAAAGAAATAAAAAGGACTGTGTTTGTAAGAAAGTTATTTTTGCCTTGATGTGGTTTTAATATAAATGTGAATCATTATTATTGTTATTGTTATTATTATCATTATTACTGCAATTAAGGAAACATTGTAAACCTATAATATGTAAATACCTTTCTGTAATGGAAAACCAATGAAGATGAAAGGGTGAGATAATGTAGCTATACTCCAAATACCAGCTCTGAGGTAGGCTAGAGGTTGCCTTTGGGTATATGGGCTAAATGACTTCTGTTAATAACTAGACTTAACTGTTAAAACTTAAGTGGTAATGGGGAAATCAGGCAGCCAGGGAGGCCGGCTCCAGATGAACAAATGATAAAAGAAAGCTTCTGGGCACAGGCAAAGAATTGGAAAATAGAGAAATAGGTAATTTAGAAAGAGAGAGTTCCATGGGAGCCGGGGACCAAAGTCTATTGGCTAGTTAATGGGAAGAACTGGAAATGCTTTTCTCTATCACACACAAACTTTGCTTGAATTGGGAATGGAACCAGGAAGGGGATTCACGATTCTTTTAAAGACCCAAGAAAAGGAAAACTGGCCTTGAAAAAAGCTGGAGAACTTGAACTGAATCTCTCTAAGTGATTTTTATCTCGAAGCCTGGATGAAACTGGCCTTAGTATACATAGGTAGATAATAATGGCAATAGTTTATGTCTTTATAAATTCCCAATTCATCTAAAATCATTTGGACTGCACTCAAGAAGACAGGCTATGAGTAGATTACAGAACTTCTAGTATATTTATTACTGCTTTGAACATGTATAACACTTACTGCATCTCTTATTTAGCACTTAGTATCTGCTGCCTGTGGTAAGTGAAAGAAGCGACTGCTAGCTGGATGAAATCTTAAAGATCATCATCATCATAATTGAGGTTTATAGAGCACTTTAAAATCTACAAATCTTCTTTCAACTAGGTACTATAGATATTAATATCCCCATTTTGCAGATGAGAAAACAGACTGAGAATGATGAAAAAATTTGTTCATGATCATATGAGCAACTAAGGATATAGTTGAAACAAATCTTTGTATAACAAGATGATGAAATGGGGGAAGGATGGTATAATTAGGTAGATTTAGAACTTGTTGAAAGATTAAACTTATCATCAAAAGCAGGATTTTAACACTAGTCTTCTTGGCTCCAAGGCCAACCTTAGATCTATCATACCACATCACACCATATCTATATCAGGTATTAAAATCTTAGTCTCTATTCCACAAAAAAACCAAAGTGAGGTATTTTCACTAGCCATCTCCCATATCTGAAATGGTCTCCCTACTTATCTCCACTTAACTGTCCTACTTTGGCTTCTTTTAAAGCCCAAATAAAATCCTGTCTTCTATATGAAGATTTTCTTTTTGTTTTTTCTCTTTAAAAAATATTTATTTTAACATTCAGTTTTTTAAAACTTTTGGTTCAAAATTCTCTCTTCTTGTCAGCCACATTCCCACTCCATTGAGAAGGTAAGCAATATAATGTATATTATACATGTGAAATCATGCAAAACATATTTTCATGTTAGTCATGTTATAGAAAAAGAAAATGAAAAAATTATACTTCAATTTGTTCTCAAAGTTCTCTCTCTCTTTCTCAATAGTTTTTTTTTTCATTATGAGTCCTTTTGAATTGTCTTGGATAATTTTATTGATAAAAGTACTTAAGTGATTCTCAGTTGGTCATTATAAAATACTAGTTGTGTACACTGTTCTCTTTGTTCTGCTCACTTCATTTTGTATCAGTTCATATAAATCTTCCTAGATTTTTGTGAAACCATTTTACTTGTTATTTCTTATAGCATTCTATCAAATCATATATCACATCTTGTTCAATCATTTTCCAACTGAGATGCATCCCTTCAATTTCCAATTCTTTACTATTACACAAAAAAGCTGCTATAAATATTTTTGTACACATAAATCCTTTTATTTTTTCTTTTATTTTTTGAGGTACCTCAATACCTAGTAGAGGTATTGCTGAACCAAAAGTTAGACACAATTTTATAGCCCTTTGGGCATAATTCCAAATTATTCTCTAGAATGGTTGGATCAGTTCATACTTCCACCAACAATGCATTAGTGTCCCTATTTTTCTATATCCCCTCCAGTATTTGTTGTTTTCCTTTTCTGTCATGTTAACCAATCTGATAGATCTAAATTGTTAGCTCAGAGATGTTTGATTTGTATTTCTCTAATCAATAGTGAAGAAAGGCTTTCTCAGTCATTCAATCTAGTGTCTCCCTTCCATTTAATATTTCCTATTCATCCTGGATTTAGCTTGTGTGTACATATTTGTTTACTTGTTTTCTCATTAGATGGTAGACTCCTTGAAGATAGGGACTGTCTTTTGCCTCTTTTTTATCTTCAGCTTTTAGCAAGATGCCTGGTACATAGGAGGGCTTTTAAAAATATTGATTGAGGCTCAGAAAAATGAAATAATTTGTCAGAGGTCATACAAGTACAATTTTTTAGTAGTAGCCAAATCAGCTCTTGAACCTGTGGTTACCCAGAATACATATAATCTTTTGCATATGAATGTATCTTCTCTTCCCTATCTAAGCCATGATTTACCTGGAGGCACAGGTTTGTTCTCATATTTTCTCCATTTTCTCTGTAGAGTGTGACACAAAAATATATGTTGCACTATAATAAATCTTCTTGAGAGTGGTAAGACTAAGAGTTCTAAGAATGAAGATGAGAGAGAGAGGACAATTATACCTTCAGATTATCTTTAGTTCTCGGGTAGGAAACCCAAAGTTTTTGTTACAACCCTAGATCATAACCATGAAGAAAGAAAGGTCCCTAGTACTGGGCATAGTAGCTCAATCATGACCATAAATAGGAAAATTTGCAGGTGAGACAAAAAGAGGGAAGCAGAAAGACAGAGAAAACAGTCCAAAAGGACAATGTTGAGATAGAAAGCTTTTCCTCCATGCCTTGGGGAAGTCTGTCTAATGATTCTCTAGAGGTTGGGAAGAAAGTCTGGAAAGGAGTAAAATGGCCCTCCAGATTGGGCTAGCACATAGCATTACATGGGCACAAGTTGATTGAAAATTTCAGTGAGGGAGTAATTTTGTGGGAAGAAAAAGAACGTTGCTTCCACTTTTTTTCTCAATGCCAGTTTCCTAGCTCAAATCTCTGATCACCCTACCTTAGTTATGGGTCAAACCCCAAAAACATGAAAAAAAAGAATAGAATTTCCCAGTCACTTTATCTTTTTCCCACTGAGAAGACCCTTCCTGAGAACAGATCCCTGAGTCAATCCTGAGCCCACTGAGCAGGAACTATAGCCAATTTCTCTGCTCAATACTGAGCAGAACATTGCATTTTTGGCCACAATAAATATACAGTGATAATAACTCTGTCCCCAGCCAGTCGTCCTCCTCTCTCTTTTGTTTTTACCTTCATTTTTCTTGGAGTTCTATCTGTCCCTCTGGTAACACTTCATCCCACTATTCACACATGTTAACCATATGCTGAGTAACAGGAGTTCCCGGCTTCATTCTTAAGCTGTGCCAAGAGAGACTGGATTCAGTTAGGCTACTTGGAACTTAATGGGCACTATAATAGAATGGTAAGAAAACAAAAGAGCTTTCTTTGTCAATGGCCTCTAGCCCCTGAGACTCTTGCTGAGTCTTTCCTAGAGGCAGCTTCTTGCTACACAAAAGGATCCCATTTGCCAAGCATGTATTATTTAAGCTAATTTGGAAATTATTCTAAATTTAGCAGTCTCCAGTTTGCTTACTCCATACATAATGGTGACTTTCTGGCCTATAAATAATACATAAACCCTGATGAATTCACAAGGGCATCATTTCTGTGTGATCCAGAGCTCTATCAAACAAGTGCTGGAGAAGGACCTTCATAATTTCTCTTGGTCATAGGATGAGTGACTTTCTCAAGATCACTTGGCAGCTTAGTGATAGGGTGTGGAAATAAAATGTTCTCCCTCATGTGAATGGCTGCTAAGGAATCCTAAAGTCAATGTAGGCTCTTTTTTTCCTTTTCATTTTGCTAGGTTAGTGCTGGGATGGCAAAGAACCTACCCTTACTCCATATATCTTGTTTTAATCATGGTGAGCTTTAGTCATGGAAAATGGATGGGATGGAATTGTTGCATGTGATGAAAATGGCTTGCAAGGACAATAGGTTTTGTTTCCTTCAATCATGCTGCTCTCCATGCAAAGGGTCCAGCTCCCTGGAAGCCTATTAACTGTTTTGCAGGGTTCTAGAGCAGAGTAGAGACTCACTAACATCTTCTTCCTCTAGCTCTTTGTTTCTTGAATTGGACCCATGGAAGAGTCCAAAACTTCAGCTTCTAGAAAAAGAAGGTCCCTGAGTCAATCCTGAGCCCACTGAGCAGGAACTATAGTCAATTTCTTTTGAACTTTGTATGAAGCTTTTCTCTGGTATTTCATTATACTCATAGTATACACATATGTTATTCAGTCCTTTAAGTCACATTCGATTCTTCATGACCCCATTGGGAGTTGTTTTGCTGAAGATATTGAAGTGGTTTGCCATTTCCTTTTCCAGCTCATTTTACAATTGAGGAAACTGAGCCAAATAAGGTTAATAGACTCTCTTGCCCAGGGCTACCTAGCTAGTAAGTATCTGAAGCTACATTTGAAGTCAGGTCTTCCTGACTCCAAGCTCAGCTCTCTATCCACTGAACTACTAAATGCTCATACACAGAAACCCCTAATTAAATGTGTTATCACACGACTTTGCTTCTAACTCTTTCTTCTGATACTTGTGTTTTCACTAAAATAGATAATGTAAACCTCAACTTATCAAGTCATTCATCTTTTTGTTTGGTTTGGGGAATCTATATTTAAAGTGAAAGCTTTTGGATATAGATTCAAGATTAAGCATGTGATTAGGCATTAACAGATGGGTTAACATTAGAATAAGAACTGTTCAGACTGACATAATCTTTGTTCTTTTGATTTGTTTTTTGGATGAAATTTACTTTTTCTCATATATATATATATATACTGCTGCTGCTGCTGTAAAGCCATAATGGATTGAGAAACTGTTGAGGGATGGCATCTTCTCCATGTTGAATGATCTTGGATCATATCAGTCCCACCATCCAAAAGAGACAGCAGAGAAGGCAACAGGAGGTAGGGACAAAGAATCAAAGTAGCTGGAGATTAAAAGGAATTAGGGTATGGTCACCTCCAAGTCCAAGGGAATTCCATGGCCTCAGGCAAGATTAATTTTATGAGTTGCTGTTTCTAAATATAATTTGAAAAATCTCAAGAAGGTTTTCCTGCTACAAAAAGCTCTTCCAGTGCCATAGGTACTTAGAATTTGACCATAAGAAATTTGCTTTTTTGTGTTATCAAGTCTTCAGTATCCCTCAACACACCTTCTGTAAGCATTTTCATTTTTAAAAGAGATTAAATGTCTAAGGTAAAAAAGGAAGTGTTGGAAATCTCAATTTCAACTTTAACAAATATTAATTTAGGGCCTATTTTTTTAATTAAAGCTTTTTTATTTGTATAACATATGTATGGGTAGTTCCCCAGCATTGATCTTTACAAAGCTTTCCATTACAAATTTTACCCCCAAGTCCCCTCCCCTCCCCTAGATGGCAGAAGTCCACTACATGTTAATAATGTTGAAATGCTTGAGAAGTTATGCAAGAAAAATCCTATCTACAAGAAAAAAAAAAGAATCAGAGAAAGGCAACACAATGCAAGCAGATGTCAATAGAGATCATGAAAATGTTACGTTCTGGTCCATATTTCATGTCCCTCTCTCTGGGAGTATATGGTTTTCTTCAGTGAACAATTGGAACTGGTTTGAGACAATTCTTTGTTGTAGAGAGTCATGTCCATCAGAATTGATCATCATGTAATACTGTTGTTGCTGTGTATGATGATCTCCTGGTTCTGCTCGTTTCACTCAGCATCAGTTCATGCAAGTCCCTCCAGGCCTCTCTGAAATTGTCCTGCTGGTCATTTCTTACAGAGCAATAATATTCCATAACATTCATATACCATAATTTATTCAGCCACTCTCCAATTGATGGGCATCCCTTCAGTTTCCAGTTTCTAGCCACTACAAAAAGGGCTGCCACAAACATTCTTGCACATGTGGGGCCCTTTCCCTCCTCTAAGATCTCTTTGGCATATAGGCCCAGTAGAAACACTGCTGGGTCGAAGGGTATGCACAGTTTGACAACTTTTTGAGCATAGCTCCAAATTGCTCTCCAGAATGGTTGGATCCGTTCACACTTCCACCAACAATGTATCAGTGTCCCAGTTTTCCCACATCCCCTCCAACATTCATCATTATCTTTTCCTGTCATTTTAGCCAATCTGACAGGTGTGTAGTGGTACCTCAGGGTTGTCTTGATTTGCATTTCTCTGATCAATAGTGATTTGGAGCAACTTTTCATGTGACTAGAGATGGTTTTAATTTCATCATCTGAAAATTGTCTCTTCATATCCCTTGACCACTTATCTATTGAAGAGTGGCTTGAATTCTTATATATATGAGACAATTTTCTATATATTTTAGAAATAAGGCCTTTATCAGAACAATTAAATGTAAAGATGATTTCCCAATTTGATGCTTCCCTCCTAATCTTGTCTGCATTTGTTTTGTTTGTACAGAAACTTTTTAACTTAATATAATCAAAATTATCCATCTGGTGTTCAATTAGGAGTTCCAGATCTTCTTTGGACATAAATTTATTCCATCTCCACAGGTCTGAGAGGTAAACTATATTACGTTCCTCTAACTTGCTTACAAAGTCCCTCTTTATATCTAGATCATGAACCCATTTAGATCTTATCTTGGTATGTGGTGTTAGGTATGGGTCAATCCCTAATTTCTTCCACACTAGTTTCCAATTTTCCCAGCAGTTTTTGCTAAATAGAGAGTATTTATCCCAAAAGCTGGGGTCTTTGGGTTTATCGAACACTAGATTGTTAAGGTTAATGTCTAGGTTGTCCTGATAACCTAACCTGTGCCACTGATCGACTGCTCTATTTCTTAGCCAGTACCAAATGGTTTTGATGACCGCTGCTTTATAATATAGTTTTAGATCTGGTACAGCAAGGTTAGGTCCTATTTTTTGCAGAAGTTATGCTAAGCTAAGGAGAAGATAAAAAATTTTATGAAACTGCTCCCTGTCCTCATGGAGTTTATGAGGTGAGATTGGAGGGATAATATACAAAAGATAATTACTATGTACAATATTACAGGATATATGCATCAGAATAGTACAAAGGGGTATGTAACATCTAAAGGGAAAATCATTAGTACCCCAGATGCAGAAGTGGGAATGAGGAAAAAGTCAGGGAAAGCTTAATTCATGGAAGAGATAGTATTTGAAGTAGATAGTTCAACAAGTGAAAAACAAATAGAAGAGTATATGCAGAGAAAAACTTTGATATTACCTCTCCTTTTCCAGCATCTCCTACTACACAATGCTGCTACCATTTCTCATCAGTAGTGGCCCAATGCCTTCATACTTCCCTCTGATTGTTAAAACTCTCCCACTGGGTTATTCTTTCCAAATTTCCCTACCCTATATACCCTATATGCAAGGATTTATTGGAACTAGCTTGAACTAGTTTATTAGGGCATATTGTTAAATTTTTAGTGTAAGCATTTATACCTTGAAAATCAGAAAATGCTGCACATCAGGGCTGTATTTATTTATTTTTTGTCGATTGTTTAGACTTAAATAAGTGATGAATAAAATGTTAATAATGCAGATTAAACTTAAGTGTATTTATATTTACCATCCCCCAAAAACAGTTGTTAAACATTTACCATCATACACTCCTCTATCTTGCAAAACGACCTTCCCAAAGTCTTGCTCTCTTCGTACAGCAATTCTCAGAGAAGTGTTGGGAAGAAATCCAGCTGATTAAAGAAATCTACACTAAGGTAGTAATAGCTGGTAGTTTAACCTTCCTAGGGGCATTTTTATTTTTAAAGAGGATTCTTAATTCAAATGAATCTCTAATTGGTAAAATTTCTGGCAGTTTGAATCTTGGATGATATTTGGGAATAGAAAGGTGAGAGAGTTAAATTATGAATGTTAAAAGAACACTAGACTGAGAGAATAATGCATATGTTTGTCCAGTCTTTCTAATAGACTGTGAGTTCCATGAGAGAAGGGACCATGACATACCTTGACTTTGCATCTTCTCTAGTGTCTAGCTAAGAACTCCTGGATAGCAGATGCCTGTTAATAACCTAAGTGTTACTCCTGACTCTGCCTTTAATTGGCAGGGTGACTTTGGGCAAATCACTATGCTTCTCTCATCCTGATTTGTCATTTCTAACATGGTGGGGGAGGGGTGTATAGGAAACTGTCTAGGTGGTTCTTCAAGTTCAATAATCATACCTGCCTGTTGCTAAAATAGAATTTATATTGTGAAGATTGGCAAGTAGTGAGAGGAGGAAGGAAAAGGAGGAGGAGGAAAAGAAGGAAAAGGAGGAGGAGGAAGAGGAGGAGAAGGAAAAGGAAGAGGAGGAAGAGGAGGAGAAAGAAGAGGAAGAGGAGGAGGAGAAGGAAGAGGAGGAGGAGGAAGAGGAGGAGGAGGAGGAGGAGGAGGAAGAAAAGGAAGAGGAAGAAGAGGAGGAGGAGGAGGAAAAGGAGGAGGAAGAAGAGGAGGAGGAGGAGGAAAAGGAGGAGGAAGAAGAGGAGGAGGAGGAGGAAAAGGAGGAGGAAGAAGAGGAGGAGAAGTCTATGAAATAATAATACAGACAAGAGTGGAAGTTCACAAAGGGAACCAGACAAGTAAGGATGTCATATTACTATAATGTTAAGTTACATATACATTTTTAATTACATCATAGAAACCTACATTTTTAAATTAATCCTTTTTTATGTTCTTTCTACACTGAAATGATCATGCTTGTCAGGATCATAATAAATAAGAAAGTTTAAAAAGAAAGATGAGTTCAAACTAGATAATAGATGTATAATAATAAATTGTTATTTTAGATTGTGAATGAAGCCCATGACAAGGGTCTTTATATCACCCTTGATTTTGGCTCTGAATCTTTCATAGACAGAGATATTTTCTCTTTTTTTTTTCCTTTTTGCTGAGGCAACTGAGGTTAAATGACTTGCTCAGGGACATACAGCTAGGGAATGTTAAATGTCTGAGACCAGATTTAAACTCAGGTCCTCCTGACTTCAGGGCTGGTGCTCTATCCACTGCACCACCTAGATATTTTCTTTCTTCTGCTCCTCCCTTCACACTTCCTTCTTTATAAGATGCTATGTAAGGCCTCAAAACCCATACTGAGCCCTATGAGGAGATTCCATGGGATGTTCATAGAAAGGACTGGGGCTGACACCATGATACTAAATTTAGCAACAGCATCCTCCAGCCCTACATCAAGAAAGAAGAGATATTTGATCCTTTTGCCATTATGAACCAGAAAGTCTATCTACCATGCATATTCCTTGAGACAGAGATGAGAGATAGCAGGACTGTGCAGGAGCTAGCTACTGTCTATTCTTTTAGCCTCAAATATCCATTGCCTCTGAGCAGGCTTTGTCTTTGAAAATCTTTAACTTGTCAGAACTTCTAAGGAGGAGAGCAAAATGATCTTGGTAGGGTTAGTAGTGTATAATATTGAAGACCAGCAGACTGAATGTCTTTGCTCTTTTAGTCTGCTGCTGGGTGAGATCAAACATCCTTATGCTCCTATGGAGCAGTCTAGCAAGATGAGAGAGAAAAATGTCATCTTGGAAAGGCAACACATACAAGGTGAAAAGGGACCTATTGCTTATAGAACAGAGGTCTTTGCTTTTCACTCCATGTGGGCAGGTAATGGAGTCATGGAGAGGGCACTGGAATTATAGTGGAATAGAAACAACAGAGGTTCTTGACCAGAGCTCCAATCCCAGCTCAGTTACTTACCACCATATTCTCATCTATAAAATGAAGAGTCTGACTGAATGATTCCCTCAGGTTCCTTCCAGATCAATTTGATCTGTCCTGCCCTCCAAAGATGTCTGGCAATTTCTCCTTCACTCACTTTTTTCCCATCTTTTCTCCTGAGGTACTTCTCTTTGGTTTCTTCAATAAGAACTCTTTGAAAGTCCACATTGCTTTCTTTGTAGTTAAATTAATCTATGATGCCCTGAGAGCAGAATGGGAGTTGGTTCTAGAATTCAGTCACATGAGGTAAAAGGGAAGGAGTTTTGGAGAGAAACCCAGATACCATTCACTGTCTACAAGGGTTGCTATAAGATAGAGAAGTAGCTTTGTAATTCAAAAAGGACTTTCCTTCAGTACTGTCTCTGTCTGACTTCAGACTGACTGTCTTGGATTTGAAAAGTGTGAGAGAGATTGAAAGAAGTCCCAAGGTAATGAATTCTTATTCATTATGAATAAATCTGAGAATCATTAAGAATGAAATCTGAGAACCAGATATTGGTTCTAACCTTCTAGTCTCTCTCTGAGAAGTGAGAGATCAAATGCTTCAATGCAATAGGTTCTGGTTCTGGAATGTCCTTGAAATGGTAAGATGTGAATAGAAAGAGAGCCCAGGGACTCTGGGAGGTACAACAAAGAAAAGTTAATCATATGGCCAGTTCCACTAGATGAAATAAAGCCCCCATATTACATAAACACTTTTAACTTTTTTCTGACCAACTAAAAGGGTTCCCTTTCTCAACTCTTTCTGAATTCACCTAACAAAAATTAGTCTAAATTAGACCCAATCCTGAGAAAAGGGGCAACAACAAACTAAGGTTTTCAAAATGTCATAAATGAATTTTCTTGTTTGATTCTCCTTATAATTTTGTGATATTGATACTACTATTATTTTCATAGATGAGCAATTTGAGATTAAGGGGTTAAATTTTTTGCACAGAGTCATACAACTGATAAAAACCTAAGATAGAATGTGGAATCTGGTCTGTCTACCAGGCTATTCAACTCCCTAGAATATTTATGGTCCTAGATAACACATACTTAAAGAGAGAAAATTTGGGTAACGAAGACAGATATCAGACTCAACACAAGATGGTAAATTTTACCTCATAGACGGTACTAAAATTGTGGATTATGATGATATATGATTGGAGTAGGATCACTTTGTCCAAAAATACTAGATTAAATAAAAGGTGTGGAAATCCTAGGACAAGAGAAACAAAACTTCGTGGGGACCTTTTATGTAAGAATCAAAGCAGGAAGATACAGAAGCCATGTTATGGCAGGATTGTAATATAACATGTCTATCTAGAAGAAGGACATTGATGATAACCTATTGCAAATCAAAAGGGCCCAGAGGCAAGATACAATTGTGGTGGTGTACTTCCACTCTCTCTGTGTTAAAATTTAGATAACCAATACATTTTTTTCTTCTTTGCCTCAACAATAATTTCTTCTTTCAGAAGTAGCAGAGGCAATGAGGAGAACAGCAATTCTGGACTCAATTCTAACTAATAAATTAGGACATATTGTTTAGTAAAATGGAAATGACAGAAATCTTAAAAGACAATGGTCAGCCTTTTTAGAGTTTGTGATTAAAAAAGAAAAGGATAGCTACACTAGCAGAGGCTGATGTATATCTAAGAATTCAGGAGAACAGATTTCAAAGAATTCAGAGAAAAAAGGAATCTAGTGGGAGAAAGGGAATGGGACTAGAAACAAAGGAATTGTGCACAAGAAAGACAAAAAGCAAATAGGATATAGGCGCACTCTAGAAGTATAAAAAATAAAATTATAACAAGGCAAACAAAAATGATTATGATGAGAAGGAAAAAGGAAAAGTAATAAAAGAGCTTTAGCACACCATGGAAATTCTTTTTTTTTTCTTTCTCTTTTTTATCATGGTTACTAAATGAGCATATTAGGGAAATACTTGAATTTCATCAGGGCAGCTAATAAAGTCTCTTACAATAATACCACAATTGAATTTCTACCTCAGAATCTCCTTGTGGTATAAAAATGATCCTGAGTTCTCCAAGGACATATGTACCTCCTGGAAGATCTCATGGAGCAGCAGGCTTTCCCAGAGTGGCCTGGTAATGAATGACTTGTTTTCCTAGGAGAAAAGGGAGAAGAGAACAAGTATTTGTTAAGTACCTAATATGTTCCAGGTATTTTATAAATATTATATCATTTTATCCTCACAATAACTCTGCAAGGTAGCTGCTATTATTATCCTCATTTTATACCTGAGGAAACTGAGGCAGGCTCATGTTAAGTGACTTGCTTAGGGTCATTCAGTCTGAGATTCTGACACCAGGTTGCAATTCAGGTCATCCTGACTTTAGGCCCAAGTTTCAAGCACTAGTTCAACTTAATTTGGAGAATTTCTTTACCAAGTTACCCACAGGATAATGAGTTGTTTGGGCATAGCAGCTCTCAAAGACCATTTACTAAATTTTAGATGGCTTGGGAATTAATTCTTTAAATGGAGGAGTGAAATTGTAAGTGTTTGAAGTGTTAAGTCCTCAAGGAAGAATTATCTAGCCAAGTCTCTTAACAACATAATAGTGTGAAAAATGGAGAATGTGTCACATTTTAGGAAGGACATTGCAATGCTAACAAAATGTCCAGTGGAGAGCCTAGAGATTATGCTGCTTGACAACCAATTGAATGATATGGGGGTGTTAAACTTGGAAAAGAAAAAATGCGTGGAAGTGGAAAGGAGGATATAATACTTACCTTCAAGTATTTACAAGACTGCTATGTGGAATAGAGGTTAGATTGATTCTGCTTAGCCCCAGGAGGGCAGGACTGGGGTGGGGAGGTGGGAGGACAGGCAGAGCAGGGGGAGGGGGACAGAAGCTGAAGAGAGATAGTCTTCAGGTTCAATCAAAGGAAAAACTTTCTAACAATTAGAGCTGTCCAAAGGTGAAATGAAGTAGCCTGAAAGGTAACATAGCTTCTCTTATCTTGGAAGTTTCCAAGTAAAAGCTGGATAAACATTTGCACCCTTTATTGGGGGGGGGATCCTTATTCAGGTACCAGTGGGATAAAATGATCTCTAAGATTACTTCTTTTTTTTTTTCTATTCACTGTGCCGAGCAGCTACCCATCCTGCTGCCTTGCACATTTATTTTATTTTTTTAATTTTATTTTATTTGCAAAACATATGTATGGGTAATTCTTCAACATTAACCCTTACATAGCTTTCTGTTACAAATTTTCCCCCCAACTCCCCTCCCCTCCCCTAGATGGCAGGATATCCACTATGTGTTAATTATGTTAAAATATTTGGCAAATCAAATATATGTATACATATTTCCAAACTTATCATTGTTGTGCAAGAAAAATCTTATCTACACAGAAGACATATCAGATAAAGGAAACACAATGTAAGCAAACATCAATCAAGAGTATGAGAATTCTAAGATTACTTCTAACATTACAAGTTGTGATTCTATGATTCTATGGGATGTATACTTGATGGTGGTAAAGTTAGAAAGATTTAGAATTGATTGATTGTCTTGGCCTAACATTTATCAATGAATTACTGTTAGCCTGGAAAAAAGTTTCAGATGGAGCCCAGACAATTTTGTTCTTACTCTTGTTCTCTTCAACATTTTTATCAAAAGACTTGGATAAAAACACTGATTTTTAAATTCCTCAGAGTTAGAAATGACATAAAGTTGGCTAACAGAGTCAAGATCTAAGAGACTAGGACAGGCTGAAATGATGGGTAAAATCTAATAAGATGAAATTTATTAATTCTAAATATAAACCCCTTCACTTGGGATAAAAAAATCAGTGATGCAACTCTAGCACAGGAAAGCCATAACTAAAGCTAATACTTCATACTTTTCAAATGATACCTTTAACACTGCAATTACTATAATGCTTGTCTTTGTCCTTTTCCCCCTTCATGTTTCATCCTAACACAATAATAGCAAACAGAGATTAAGTGACTTGCCCAGGATGACACAGATAGGAAATGTCTGGATCCATATTTAAACTCAGGCTGCCCTGACTCCAAGAACAGTGCTCTACTGTACATGACAAAGCATCTATGGATCCGAAGCTAGATTTCAACATTGATCTGCCTTCCTTTGAAAATTATGTGCCCTTCAGCCCTTTTTGTAGTGGCTAGAAACTGGAAACTGAAGGGATGCCCATCAATTGGAGAGTGGCTGAATAAATTATGGCATATGAATGCTATGGAATATTATTGTTCTGTAAGAAACGACCAGCAGGACGATTTCAGAGAGGCCTGGAGAGACTTGCATGAACTGATGCTGAGTGAAATGAGCAGAACCAGGAGATCATCATACACAGCAACAACAAGACTATACAATGATCAATTCTGATGGACATGGCTCTCTGCAACAAAGAATTGTCTCAAACCAGTTCCAGTTGTTCACTGAAGAAGACCATATTACACCCAGAGAGAGGGATATGAAATATGGACCACAACATAACATTTTTATGCTCTCTATTGAGGTTTGCCTGCAGTGTGTTTCCTTTCTCTGATTTTCTTTTTCTTTTCTTGTAGATAGGATTTTTCTTGCACAACTTGTCAAGTATTTCAACATTATTAACATGTAGTGGACTTCCTGCCATCTAGGGGAGGGGAAGGGACTTGGTAAAATTTGTAACGGAAAGC
Source organism: Myrmecobius fasciatus (assembly GCA_023553655.1). Taxonomy (NCBI): domain Eukaryota; kingdom Metazoa; phylum Chordata; class Mammalia; order Dasyuromorphia; family Myrmecobiidae; genus Myrmecobius; species Myrmecobius fasciatus. The sequence goes on from JAJPUD010005368.1 coordinate 44,680, forward strand.
TTTGTAAAGATCAATGCTGGGGAACTACCCATACATATGTTATACAAATAAAAAGCTTTAATTAAAAAAAAAAAGAAAATTATGTGCCCTTGCAGGTTACTGTCTCCTGGGGGCTTTGAGCTTTCACAGATTTATCAAAAAATAAATACTTGCATGCCATAAAGAGCAGGATTTTCCAGAATTAAAATATGCACATTTATGAAAGCCTTATTAAAAAATGCTTAATCATAATGATGGTTGACTTTTACATAGTGCTATAAGGGTCACAAAGCACTTTACATGCATGATCCCACCTGAACCTCATAAGAACTCTGCCAGATAGATATTACAGTTATTATTTATAATACTTCTCTCCTTGATCTACCTCCTCTACATATTACATTCTAAACAAGGTCTCCTTGGCCCACCCTGCTTCTGCTCCTGACCTCATCCATATTGACTAGTGCCACATAGCAAAGCTCTGCAATGGGGTATCCCGAATAGAAGAGTAAGAAATGAGAGGATCATAAAAAGGCTGATTGGCACATAAGCAGATCCTTAGAGGAATTTAGGAAGTTGACTGGACTGAATAAAAGAGAATATGTTCAAGAATCAGAGAACCACCTGTGCAAGAATATGAAGGTGGGAAATGTCACACTGATCTCTCATAGTAAGTCACTTTGTCCAGAACACGAGTAGAATAAAATATCTGCAAAGGAAGATGGGAGCCCACTTCTGCAGAGTCTTTAATGTCAAGCTGAGATTGTGAAGTTGGGTGACTGGGAAGATGGTAGTTTCTTCAACAGTCATGGGGAAGTTGTTGGATGCATATGTTTGGGAGGGGGAAGAAAATCAATTTTATTGTACCTATATTGAGTAAGATATCCAGATGAAATACATCCATTCAGTTTCCACTTTCTAGCCACTAGAAAAAGGGCTGCCACAAACATTTTTGCATATGTGGGTCCCTTTTCTTCCTTTAAGATCTCTTTGGGATATAAGCCCAATAGAAACACTACTGGGTCAAAGGGTATGCACAGTTTGATAACTTTTTGAGCATAGCTCCAAATTGCTCTCCAGAATGGTTGGATCCATTCACAATTCCACCAACAATGTATCAGTGTCCCAGTTTTCCCACATCCCCTCCAACATTCATCATTGTCTTTTCCTGTCATCTTAGCCAATCTGACAGGTGTGTAGTGGTACCTCAGAGTTGTCTTAATTTGCATTTCTCTGATCAATAGTGATTTGGAGCACCTTTTCATATGACTAGAGATGGTTTTAATTTCATCATCTGAAAATTGTCTATTCATATCCTTTGACCATTTATCGATTGGAGAATGGCTTGAATTCTTATAAATATGAGACAATTCTCTAAATATTTTAGAAACGAGGCCTTTATCAGAACCCTTAAATGTAAAGATGATTTCCCAATTTATTGCTTCCCTCCTAATCTTGACTGCATTGGTTTTGTTTGTACAAAAACTTTTTAACTTAATATAGTCAAAATTATCTATCTGGTTTTCAATTAAGAGTTCCAGTTCCTCTTTGGACATAAATTTATTCCATCTCCACAGGTCTGAGAGGTAAACTATATTACATTCCTCTAATTTGCTTATAATATCACTCTTTATATCCAGATCATGAACCCATTTAGATCTTATCTTGGTATGTGGTGTTAGGTGTGGGTCCAGCCCTAATTTCTTCCACACTAGTTTCCAATTTTCCCAGCAGTTTTTGTCCAATAGTGAGTACTTATCCCAGCATCTGGGGTCTTTGGGCTTCTCAAACACTAGATTGCTATAGTTATTGCCTGATTTGTCCTATGATCCTATCCTATTTCACTGATCGACTATAGAGTTAAGATTTGAAGGTAAGTCCTGTGATTCTCTGTTTCATTGTTCTTCACTTTGCTCCATGCTTGTGGATTCAAACCCCATGAAACAAAAAGTGATCAATGCCAAACTAGAAGGGAGGATTCTTTGGAAGTACCCCAAGACTCTCCTTGACCATGTCCTACCCATCTTTTTTAATGTTAGATAAAGATACAAAGGGCATATATAACTTATATTTCCTTCTTTTTTTGAGGCTTATTGATGCCTTTTACTTTTGTATCTCAGCCAATTTTGAATATGCCTTTCCACAACCTCCTATTTATCATATTTGCAGAAGACACAAAGGCCAGAGAGCTAGTCCACCTATTAGATGAAGGAATAAAGGTTCCAAAATATCTTGACAAGTTAGAATGATGATTCAAGACTAACAAGATGAAATTTAATGGAGATAAACGTAAAAATCTTTTTTTAAGGTCAAAATAATCAACTATACAAGTACAGGTTGTTGGGGGGAGGGGCAATCAGTGTTGCCACAATCTCTGTAAGGGATCTGAGGCCTCTAGCTGATTTTCATTCAGTCTAAGCCCACGGCATGATTTGGCTTCTGAGAAAATGTTCATAATTTTTTTTAACCGGATAGACTTACAATTTTATCTATATAGGGAGCTCCCAGTGTGGAAATTCCTGTGTCAGTACAGATTGACAGCTTCCCTGCAAATTACCCCTTTAGGGAGTTTAAGTGACTTGCCCCCAGCAGCCAGTGTGTAGGAGAGGCTATTCTGCTGTTGTTCAGTCACTTGCAGTTCTGTCCAACTCTTGGCAAAGATATTGGAGTTTATTTTACACAGGAGAAAATTGGGGCAAGCAGGGAGAAATGACTTGCCCAGAAATGACACAGCCAGTAAGTATCTGCGGCCACATTAGAACCCAGGAAGATGAGTCTTTCTGACTGCAGGCCCTGAATTTTAACCTCTGTACCTCCTCTCTGCTCCTATGAGAAAGATTGTATTTGACCTAAATCTTCTCGTCTCTAAGGTTGTTTCACTATCCATTATACCATATTGCTTCTCATACTCTAATCCTGGGCTGCTTATTAGAGCTGTAGCAACCTACAAAGAAAGAAGTGATAATCCTTTAGTACTCTATCCTTATCTGACAGTACCTGAAGTATTGGAATCATTATGGGGCCTCAGCTTTTAAGAGGGACATTGACAAACTGGAGTGTGATGAGAATAGAGAAGGGACAGAAAACCAAGTTATCGGAAGAATAATTGAAGATTCTGGGACTCTTAAGAACCAGAGGAAAAAAAAATTAATGGGAACATACCTGTCTTCCAGTATTAGAAGGGCTTTGTGTGAAAGAAGGAACAGACTTGCTCTGTGTTCAATCAACAAGCATTTATTAAGAGTTCAATAAGCATTTATTAAGTGCTCACTGTTTTCTAGGTAGTATGCTGGGTGCTGGAGACAGAAAAATGAAAATTAACTAGACCACATTTTCAAGTATCTTCCTTTCCTCTGGGTGCAGTGTGTTTGAAGGTAAGCCAATCTGCATTGGTGAAGAGGGTTTCTACACTGGGCATCCTATATACTGATAAAGTTATAATTGATAAGCCCCTTCCTCCTTTTCTCCTCATATTCTTCTATGCACAAAACCAGAAAAAGCTATAGGAATAAAAGATGACAGAGAGGAAAAATAAGAAAATTTGGGTTTTTTGTGAGGGTAAGGTATTACTATGGGATCCCTTTATAGTTTGGTTCACAGTCAAAAGTGAAGGCATTGGGTTTCTGAGTAATAGAAAGGAGAGGGCACACAATTTTGTTTGTGTAAATGGCTTTTGCTATTTACTAAAGCCCAACCTGGACTGGAAGTAAGCTCCATGGTGGAAGGGAAATCACTCTGAGAGATCCCTTCACAAAAGGGTTAGCTCTTCTTGATTGGCCAGCAATAGGTCCCAGACCTAGCTCTACTTGGCCACTTTTGGGACCCTGATTGACTTAAGAGTAAATGTAATTAGCAATTGTTTCTCTTTTGGCCAGAAACCCTGAGGCTCTTCCCCTCCCGGACTGAATTTTTTTAACTAAATAAAATAGACCATTATCTACCTTATTTCTTACCTAGCCTTAATCAATAATTGTGGGTTACCTCAGTGACACTAAAACTTGTTAAAGACCTTACTTTTAAAAGGCCAAGGATTCTCATTGCATCTAGGACCATCTCCAGTCCTCTTGATCTTTATCTGGCCACTGGACCCAGATGGCTCTGAAAGGGAAAGTGATACAGGTGACCTTGCACAGCCCTCCCTCACTGAAATCCAAGTCAGCTGCACGTCATGGCATCACCTCCCTGATGTCATGATCCTCTTCCAGAATAAAGGACAAACTACAATCTACAAGTCACTGGGATGACATCATATTCCAAGAAAACAGACATTGGTTCTGGTGTTCTTCAGCCAGCTAAGGAATGGGGAATCTCCCCAAAGACCTACGTATGGGAAATCTGCAAAGAATCAACATTCCTGGTGGGGGCAGAACAGATGAATAATGGAAAGAGCAACCCAGCTTGGGGAATTCAGCCTAAGCTTAGTTATTTGACTTCCTAGATAAATGAAGAGTAGCCAAGTTCAGTCTTGTGCTAATTAAATCATAAGAGCAAATGATAAAGTGAAGAAAGAAGAAGGGTAGGGTGGATGAAAGCTGCTAAAAGTCTGTGCTAATGATAGCTGAGTCTACAGTAACATGAATGCCTTTGGTTAGCAGACAGAATGCTGAAGCAATGGCTTTTGTCAGGCCAAACACATCTGTGAATAATTGAACAATATGCATGTCGGAGGAGTCAGCAATTTATCACTGGCACGGCCTACACTTTTGAAAGCTGTGGAATAACTTTTGGAGGTGGGAATGGGAGAGAAAAGAGAAAAAAATCTGTACAAGTACAGGTTGTTGAAGAAGAAGGGAGTTTGCAAATAAAGAGTTGCCCCATCCAAGATTATTTACAGTGACCTAGAACTTCATTCTAATATTTTTTTGAGATTTAAAGGATGTCATCAGAGAATAATAGGATCTTAGATTTAGAAGGTCATTTGGTTCAATTCTACAATTTCACACAAGAGGAAACTGAGGTTCATAGAGATGTTTACTTGCCTAAGATCACTCAATTTATAAATGGCAAAACCAATATTTGAACCCTGGTCTTTGTGATACAGAAGAAAAAACATTGGCTTTGGAGCCAGAAGATCTAGATTGGAATATCAGCTCTTAGAAATAAAACATGTATGACCTTGGCTAAGACATTTCTTCTATTTGGTCAATTCATCTCTCCGGGCCTCAATTTCTTTATCTGTAAAATGATAGAATTTGATTAGATTTCTGAGATCCTTTCTAGTTCTATAATCTTATGATCCTCTTTCTACAAAAATAAAAATAAAACAAAATTTATGTGATGAGAAAGTAAAGTGGGATAAAAAGGAAATAATCATTAACAGCTCACATTCCTGTTCCATTGATATTCGGACTCCCACAATGTCACATAGATCCCTCCAATGAGGATTTTACAAGATAAAGATAAGAAAGAACTGCACAGGATGAGCAGCAATATGCAGTGTGGAGGGACTTCTTTGATTGGATCTGCATCACTGAAGAGAGTGTCCCTATGAAAAGATCATGAATCTATTATCATATTGAAGTATTGGAAGTTACTGGATCTTAGATCTGATACATTATCTACCCCTCTTCCCAATCCCCCTACCTACCACCTTTCAAGGTTCAGTTCAATTCCCATCTATTCCCCAAAACTATCCCAAAGATTATTCGAGTCTTGATTGATTTAAGCCTTAGTTGATCTCCTTTAGACTCTATGGCCATACAATTTACATTCTGTTATAAAGCTCTCTATTTGCTTCAATTATGCAATGTCTTCTCCCTAGTAGGAGTTGGTACGCATTGTTGTACAAAATGTATAACACAATTGTACAGAATGTGTTGATACACATTATGAAGTAGAAAAGAATACAAGAGGAACAGTTTCAGAGAAGGGAAGTCTTATTCCAGCCTAGATTGGACTTGATCTTAGATCTCCAAACCAACTCAAAGAAAGTGATTGAGGTGATAGAGGAACTGTAATTGAAGGAAATGGAGAATTTTAGCCTAGAGATGAAAAGACTCTTGAAGAGGAAAGTAGGAAGAACATAAGAGTTCTTCAAAGATTTGAAGAATTGTGCTATTAAATACACAATAAGCTTAGTCTGTGAAGATCTACTAGAAGTTGTGGGTCAAAGTTATCAGGACATAATCTTCATATCCTTCTCCCACTCAAAAGCTTTCTATGACTCCACATAGCCTTCAAGGATCCTTCAGAGTCCTACTCTGGACTTAGGTTTCTTAAGATAAAGAGTAAAAGCAGATGTTTCTAGGTAACAGCAAGGCATCCCTAACATTCTAAACTTCTTCAAAAGTTGTGAGAGTTCACCCATGTGGGTGATCTCTCCAGTGGCACTAATCTGGAGCCACCCATACTTTCTCATCTTGCACAGTTCTGCCCAAAGGACCTGATCTAGGTCTCACAACATTCCATAGGAACAAGTGTATCCCTTAGGCTGTCTATCTGCAATCCCTAACTGGGGACCACCGACTTTTCCAATCATAAATTTCCTGGATGATGCTTTTTGTAGCTGTTCTTAAACATAAGTAGCTTGTACCCACCAGGCATCTCTCATACAGCAGGTCACTTACAATAGCATCCTATTGTTTTATGAACTAAAACCTCCAAAAAGAAAATCCAAGGGTCCCTCTTACTTTCTTCCTACTTCAAAATTTCAAACATAATCCTATACAAAGTTTACCTTTCATGAACTTCCCCCCCCTTTTAGAAAGCAACAAAAATTAGACCAAGAGGCTCAGTAACTTTAAACACATGTATACATCTTGTCTTTGTAATTCAGGAATATATGTACTGCTACAACTTCAATTCTGCAGCAAGCTGAGTTTGTCTTCAAAATCTTTCCCCTTCTGCCTCAGTAACCTGCTTTTTCCCCTCTGCCACTGCCTACCTCCTAATAAGTTCCCATTGTCCCCTTCCTACTAATCCAATGAAAACATGGTATCCTATAACTATTGAGACAGGAAGGGCCTGGCAAACTAATTCAAATTTGTATTTCACTTAGGAACAAAAGAAGTCATAGGAATTAATATGTAATGGTAGAATTTCAGGCATAAGAGACAGATTGAAAGAAAGTTTGAAGAATAGAGGATTTCTGTTCCCTGGCCCCTTGAAGTGGAACCTTTGCCTAGGGTTAATCTGGTACATTGCCATAGTCAGATTTTTGCCTTAATTTTATAATTGTAATTTCACAATTTTATATTAAATTAATTCAATTAAAATGATAATTTTAAAAATTGCAGTGTTTGCAAATTTCTCAAATAAGGCTGCTTAGATCTTCTCAAGTACTGTGAAAGGGCTTAGGCAATCAGAATCATCAGAATTATAGAATTACACAGACCATCTGGTCCAAGCCACAGCAGCTAAACAAGAAAGCTCACTCTAAACAGTGATCACTTAGCTTTCACTTGAAAATATCCATTAAAGGGAGAGAGAGAGGGACAGGAGAGGGAGGAAGAAGGGGGACAGGTACCCAGTCCCTTCTATAGCATCTCATCCCACTTTGGGATTGTTCAAAGTGTTAGAAATTTTTCCTTATATCAAATAAAAAGTCATTTTCACTATGATAAATGCCTAAATTAACTACAAAGGATCTTTGAGGCAAGATGCTATCTAATTCCAGAGAAAGAATTGATAAATAGAACTGTGTATAGAATAATTTTTCATATAAATATATTTACAAATAGATATATAAAAAGAAATCTATATCTTTCTATATGCATATACATAAACAAATAGGTGTGTGAGTATATACATATATATATACATATATACATATATATATATATAAAATACACATACATCTATTTACATTCACACACATATGTACTCATGGAAATATACACATACCTATCTGTGTCTAATAGCAGCCATCCCTAGAGTGGGGAGGAAAGAGGAGAAAAAAGAAATTTATATGTTAATTTTATTATGTATTTAAAGGGATAGCAAATCATGCATAATAAATTTGCAGTTTTGTGTGCAATCTTTTTTTTATTATGCTATGTTATAAAACTGCTTGTTTTATTCCATAAATTAAAAACAAAATAAAAAATGTTCCTCTTTAAACTTTTCTACCCATTTTTCCTGGCTCTTCCCTCTGGCTACAAACATAACAAGTTTATTCTCTCCTTCACATCAGTCCTTCAAATCCACTTGAAGGCAGTGATCATGCCCCTTCTTGTCTTCTTTTCTCCCTCAGGCTAAACATTTTCAGTCCCTTCAAGTAAGCCTCATAAGTGATCTTGAGATCCTTTACCATCCGGCTCACCCTGCTAAAAGTGTATGCAGCTTATCAACAGCCTTCCTAAAATGTGACATCCAGAACTGTCCCCAGCATCCCAGCTGTGTCCTGACTGGGGCAGAGCACAGTAGGACCATTTCTTCCTCTGGCCTACACTCAAGATTGTAACTCAATCTATGAGCGCAGAGGAGGCGCTACAGAGGAAGGGAAAGTTTCCTGGATTCAATTGACCTGAGTTTACCAACTTATGAGCAAGCAGGATGACCTTGGGCAAGTATTCAACTTTTCAGAATTTATTTTCTCTCCTGTTTGTGAAACCTGTTTAAAAGGTCTGTTAGGAGTAAATCAATTAGTAAGATGAAAAGCACTCAGGAAATGGGAGCTATCTTTATTTTTAATGCATCCCCTATCCCTATAAATTGGAAATAAGGGACTTATCTGATGAAAGTCACCAGCTCCACTCCAGAGTTCACTGAACAGTATAGGTCACTCATTGTTTAGGGTTGAAAAGGCTCTTCTTGGTCATGTCTTGTATGACCAGAGCAGCTGTCACTTCTTCCTTTCCAGTTTCTCTCCTTTCTTCCCTCCTTCTCTCTCTCTCTGTCTGTCTCTCTCTGTGTCTCTCTCTGTGTCTCTTTCTCTGTCTGTCTGTCTGTCTGTCTTTCTCTCTCTCTCTCTCTCTCTCTCTCTCTCTCTCTGTTTCTGTCTCTTTCTCTCTCTGTTTCTCTCTTTCTGTCTTCAGTCTCTCTTTCTCCACATATACACACAAACACAGGTGTATAAGCAAATGAGGAGAGCTGTTCAGAAGGGTAAAATAAAAGGGAGAGGGAATTGGATTTCCTCAGCTGGATTGTGGGAAATGTGACCAGTCTCACCCTACACCTCAGATTAATTATTTTGGAAAATTGTTACTAGTTCTTCCTCATTCTCCTTCCTCCTACAGAAGTGGAGCCAGAACCAGAAAGCCCAAGAGAGTCAGGTCACAGGAAAACCTCAAAGGTTCTCTTCCCAAGCCCAATGTAGAAGGGAATCCAGCATCCCCCACTTCAAACACTTTCCTCACTCTGTGGCCAGGTCCTTTGTTTTCTTCAATTTTTCCATCAGTTTTCTCTTGTCAGTCAGTCAATTTTTAGGAACTTATGCACCAGGAGTTAGAAATAAAGGCAAAAACATGGTCCCTGCCCTGATAGAGTAACCAATCTTCAGCAGCCAGAATCACCCAGCTAGAACTGAGAGACTCAGAGGCCATCAGCTCCAATGCTTCCAAGGTTCAGAGAGGGTATTCAGCTTCTCTGAGATCTTGCCCAAGTCACTAAGCATGGGTTGGAACCCAGGTTTTCTGCCTCCAAAACCAGAATGTTTTCTGCTATCTAAGAGAAGTAATTTTTTTTTTATTTGAAGTCAAGTATATTCTGTCCTTTGGTGGTTGTCATTGTTATTGTTATTATTTCTTTCATAACAGTGAGACAACTATTACAAACCCTATGTGGAGAAAATTTTCTTCCCTGGGAGGGTGATTTCACAAGAACGATGACATGGGTATTATTGATCCTATTGATCAGCCACTCTTGCCATTGAGGGCCTGTCAAAGTCTCTCCTGGCAGAGCAGTCTTTGATGCTGCACTCACTGGTGCCCCCTGGCCCTGACCCTTCCTGACTGCCAAGCCTTAGCCCATTACTTCTGAGATCTCCCAGGGATAGCAAAGCCCACTGCCTTGGAGTTAATGAACTTCAGCTCCCGGCGCTGTCCCCAGCTAGGGCGGGGAAGGACAAGAGGCTGAGAGAAAAGGCCAGGCTCCAGATGAAACCAGACTTTAATTTGATGGGATAAAAATAGACTCGGCCACTGTTGTTCTTTAAAAGCGAATTCCATGCTGGCACCAGACTCCCAATGAGCAGAACCCCGGACACCCTGAGTTCTGTGTGCTGTCTCTATGGAGCGCTGCCAAGAAGGTTCATTTTCTCCTTCCCATCCCTTTCTCCACTGTCCCTGGCCCCTCCCTTCCCATTCCACCCCAATGTCCCATGCTGTTCTTTAGTCTCCTGCACTCATCAAAAGAACAGCATTCCTAGTACAGAGGGCCCCAGAGAAGCAGGGGTTAGGGCCATCCCTGGGGCAGGGCTGGATTCCTTAATGGTCATGTCAGGCATTTAGCCCCCAAAATTAAAGCTAGCCTAGTTACTACTATTAATGTCATTTCAATGGAGCTCCTTGAACTATAATTTCAAATTCAGAATTTCATTTAAATCATTTTAAGGCACTCCTCTCCTCTCAGAAGGAGATTTTTTTTCACTAGATCTTAGGGTGGAAGTGTGGGAAAGACCTGGGTTCTAGTTACAATTTATCATGCTTTGTATCTAGACTGCTCTACAAGCCAAGTCCCCTTCAGTTCAGGTTCTCCAGCCAAAAATCCATTGAATTTCCCTACTTAAATAATATGCACACAAGTCAGATTAGATAGGACTTGGGAAACTTGGGGGCACAATGGTTAGAACGCCAAACCTGAAATCAAGAAGACCTGAGTTCAAATGCAACACTCACTAGCTGGGTGACCCTGGGCAAGTCACTTAATCCTCATTTGTAAAATGAGGAATGTAAAAATGTAAATAATAATAATAATAATAGTACCTGCCTCCTTAGGTTTGTTGTAAGGATCGAATAAGATAATTATAAAGCATTTGGGGCAAAATAAATATTGTATAAAATTTAGCTATTGTTATCATTATTATTAATGTATTGTTTGCTCATTTTCATTTCTGTCTGACTGTTATCCCATTTGGGATTTTCTTGGCTAAGGTACTGGAATGATTTGTCATTTCCTTCTCTGGTTCATTTTACAGATGAAGAACTAAGGCAAAAAGAGTTAAGGGACTTGCACAGGATCACACAGCTAGTGTCTGAGGCTGGATTTGAACTCAGGAAGATGAGGTTTCCTGACTCTAGGTCCAGCACTCTAACCACTGAGTCACCAACTGTGCTATTATTATTAATGGAATAGAGACAAAGTAAAATCTCAAAGATTATTCAAGGTCAAGTTTACATCCTATCTCTTCCCACCATCAAAAAATGGAAATAGACTTGCCTCCTGATCTGAAACTTCTCAACTCAGCCCTTGCATTGAACAGACCTCCCCCATGCCTGGAACTTTCTCCTCCTCTCTGCCTCCTGGCTTCCCGGGCTGCCTTTGAGTCTCAATTAAACTACCCCCTTCTTCAGAATGCCTTTCCCAGCCCTCCTTAAAATGCAAGTGCCTTCCTCCCATTAACTATCTCCAATATATCCTGAAGATAGCTTGTTTGCATGTAATTATTTTCATGTTGTTTTCTCCATTAGACTGAGAATTTCTTAAGGAAAGGGAATGGGTTTTTTGTTTGTTTGCTTTTCTGCCTTTCTTCATATCCCCAGAACCTAGGCTAGCACCTGGCATACAATAGGTGATTAATAAATGCTAGTTTACTGGCTGATTGTACTTAGTAACATCAGGACCTGAGAGATCCAACCTCAAAGGCTTCATAGTCAATTCTAAAGGATGTGATCTTCCTGAAGTCCTCAAGACCTTGTGATTGTGTGACCAGGCTCAGCAATCCTTAGCCTTGTATCTCTTATTCTAAAATCAAGCTCACTGGAACAAGAGTCCATTATATTCTACTGTGAGAAGCAGCTTCTTTGCCCAGAAATCTCAAGTTGTTTTTGCTCTGAATATTATGATTTGTAAATAGCATAAAATAACTACATTTTGTTTTGTTCTGCTTTTTTAATATACTTAAGACCATGACAGCTGACAAAAACCTGGGAGATACCACCTGTAGCACTCTGGTAATTCCCATTCAGTCAACAGAATAGGAGCCAGCAAGCAAACAGCTCTTTGGAGCAGTAAAAACTGGGTTAACTCAGTGTAACTTCTTCTCAAGTCAACTGGCATGGCTTATCATCCCCCAGTGAGCTGATGCAGAGGAGCTTCTGGTGTATCCATCAAATGACTATCAGGGAGCACAATGTGTGGAATCTATTATCTACAGCCTCCACAATCCTGGAAGCCTTTCATTCTGAAGCCCTACAGGGGTCCCCCAAGACACTACCATATCTTTTCTCTTCTTTCTGCTAGTCTAAATCTCAAAGATTATTCAGGGCTCAATTTATATCCCACCTCTTCCAGGAACAATCCAAACACTTTCTAGTTTTCTGTGTCCACCCTCTTCTTGTAACACTCTGTCTCTATTTTGGACATGTCCCCTTCTCCTGTTGGATGCTCATTACCTTGCCTATGTATTTATATCTATATAGATATAAGCATTGTCTATATCTATATAGATGTCTCTATATCTTTAAGATATAGAGACATCTATATAGAGGGGGAGAGATACACACACGTGTGTGTGTGTGTGTGTGTGTGTGTGTGTGTGTATAAAACCAGGTAATATTGATAGGGAATAAATTTGTCTTAGTACTTATTCTTTTCTTAATTCCTCTTCTCACAGAAACTTGAGAAGCTGGACCTCCTAAATCACATCATTCTCTTTCTATTAGATAGCATAGAGGGTTGTGATCTTATTTTTGGTAGCTACTTCCATCTACCTAACAGCAACTCTTCCTGGAGGAAGCTAGAGGTTTGCCAGAGGCTCTCTCCTTCAATAGAATCTGTTCTGGCTACAACAAAGAGCTCATTGAGCCTAAGGACAAAAAGAAAGTCTCAGGTTCTGTTTAAATTCTGCCCTTTGGGAAATTTATCAAAATTATTTAAAAAGTCACAACCAGAAGTTTAACTTCTGACCTTCAGTTCATGAAGTCCAGGTTCAGTGCCCTAGAACTTTACAGAGATTTGAATCTCTGGCATGGTTAAATCCTGTGCATTTCCAAATAACCACTGATGTCTTCCTTTAACCCTGTGGGAAGCCAGTATTCAGAAATATTCAGTACTAAGCTTTTATAATGGATCATAGATTTTAGGTCAAGGGAAAAAACCATCAAAGACATGAATTAAATTAAAAATTATAATAAGAATTAAAGAACAAAGAAATATTAAAGTAAAATTGTCTTTCATTTACAGATAGAGGTGAAAACAGTTGGAAAGAGTGAATAATCCCCTTCTCTCTTCTGACACTGCTACCACTCTGGTGAAGGCACTTATCATAGGCCTGGACAATTGAAATATCCTGCTGGTGGATCCATCTCCTTCAAGTTTATTCCCACTCTGATCCATTCGCCATTCAATCACCAAAGACTCAAAGTGATTTCCCTACAGTTTTCCTATAGCTGCCACCCTTTTCACTCTATAAACTCTAAACTCTAGCAACTCCTAATATTACCTCCAGGATCAAATATAAAATGCTCTGTTTGGCATTCAAAACCCTTCATGGCCTAGACACCTCCTATCATTCCAGCCTTCTTGCACCTCTCTTCCCAATTCTCTCTAATTTTTAACATTCCCCCAAAAGTAGATGCACTAGAACTGGCCTAGACCAAATATGCCAAACACACAGAACTTCCTTCCTCAACTAGATTTAAAAAAATTGGGAATTATTTAACAAAATAACTTAAAATGCAATATAGTAAAGATAATGCTAATATATGGTTTTCTAAGTTACTGTGTAATAAGAAGAGATCTTTATGTATGGCTTAGTGGATTTAAGTTTTCACCACTGTCCTAGACAATAATGATTTATACCCTACTATATCACATTATTATCAAGTATCCTTTCCAGCATGAGTGCTTAATTTCCCCGAGCAGACTTAATTATTGGAAGGAGGAGACCTTTAGGGTCACAGGATCTGAGATTTACAACTAGAAAAAAGCTTGGAAGATGGGCAGATGTCTAGTCCAATCTGCTCATTTGCAAATAAGAAACAGATGAGACCTAATGACATGATGTGATTTGCTCAAAGAAAAATACTAAGGAGAAGAGCCACAATTCTGACTACATATCTGACACTCTACTATACTCTAGGTTTTATCTTAATTGACATGCAGGGGGGACAGGAAATAGCTACATGGTTCCATAATGCATAGACCACCAGGCCTGAAATCAAGAAGACTCATCTTCCTGAGTTCATTTCTAGTCTCTGACACTTAGTACCTATGTGATGCTGGGCAAATCACTTAACTCCGTCTCAGTTTTCTCAACTGTAAAATGAGCTGGAGAAGGAAATGGCAAACTATTCCATATCTTAACCAAGAAAATCCCAAATAGAATCACAAAGAGTCAGACTTAATTGAAATGACTGAACAACAAAATACTTATTTTTATTCCACAAGTGAAGGCTTAGTTTAGCTCTTATTGGATGCACATTTACTGATTCAGCATGCACTACTACCACCAGTGGTACCATCATGGTACCACTACACCAGTGGAATGCCTGCAGGGATGGTGAGTTCCTTTTCCTTAGATATCTTCAAACAAAATCCATCAACCAATTATTAGGTATGTTATAGTGGCGATTTATTTCATGAATGAGTTCCATTATATGGCTGTTGATGTTCCTTCTAACTCAGATTCTGTGCTTCTGTGATCATCCTCATTGTAATGATTAATAACAGCTTACATTTCTTTAGTATTTCACTTTTTACAAAGTACTTTCTCTACAACAACCCTATGAAGCAGGCAAATCTCATAAGGTATAGTCAACATGGGAATTCAGCCAACTAGGTTATCTGGGGGAAGAAATGATGACAACGAAGTCCCTTGGAACAACCAAAGTTGAACAACTAGGAACAAAGAAATTTTTTTTCCTTCTTGAGATATTCTAAAGTCTTTGATTCAGGGTCTGTTCTCTTTGAGAGAAAGCATCATCTTTTCAATGATTGTGTTATAAAAGTTATAGCATCTTAAACCCACCAAATAGCAGACCTAGAGAGTAGGTCAATAAGGAAGAAAATATCCATGACACTCATCAAATTAATGATATATATGATAGGAGCTACGGGAAGAAAGAGCCCAAATTGCAGATTTGACATGTGAGATGGCACATTTTGTTAGAAGACATTGGGCCTTATAGAGATTTATGTTATTGTTCAATTGTTTCACTCTTATCTGACTCTTCATGACCTCATTTGGGGTTCTCTTGGCAAAGAATAATGGAGTGGTTTGCCGTTTCTTTAATCAGCTTATTTTGCAGGTGAGGAAACTGAGGCAAACAGTGTTAAGTGACTTTCCCAGCGCCACACAGCTAGTAAGTGTCTGAGATCAGATTTGAACTCAGGCCTTTCTGGCTACAGGCATAAAACTCTATCTATTGCACCACTTAAGTGCCACCTTTAGAGATAGAACACCCTTTTTCTGGAATATTAAGGATAAAATATTGGTAACTTTTAACCATTCAAACTCTCTGTAGATGAAGAAAAAATAACCTTGAAGAAAGTATATATAAAAACAGAATGACTTGATGTCTATTTTTAGAGACATATTACCTTCTGAGATCTAGGTAGTTACACAATGACAAAATTGTTTGCCTCAAACAGTTCTTCCTGCAAATACTTCTAAATAAAATACAAACCACTTTCAGTGTGTAGTTTGTCCAGATATGCCAAGGATAATAGGAATGCTTCTAATCATATAGGATGGGGATAAAGTCATTAGGGACACCTAAAAAAACCTTTAATATTATCCCCATTCTCTTCTCCTTTCAAGCAATTTCTGATAGAGAAGCAACCCTTCCCCTTGCCAAAGCCAGGCTCTCTCTGCTTATATCTTTGATCTCATCCCTTCCCATCTTCTTCAACAAATTGCTCCCACAATCATCCCCCCCTCTTGTTCAATCTCTCTTAATCTATTTGCTCTTTCCCTGTTGCCTATAATCATGCCTAAGTGTCCTCCATTTTTAAAACACACACACACACACACACACACACACACACACACATACACACCTTCAGTAGACATTGCCAACCCTTTGAGTTATTATCTTTTATTTTTCCTGATTTTACAAGCAAACCCTCAGAAAAAGCTATTCACATTCATTGACAAATTCTCATTTGCTTCTGTCCCTTCAACTTTTTTCATTATGATTTCCAGCCTCATAATTCAACTGAATTTGTTCTGCCAATGTGTCAATGATCTTTTAATTGTCTAATGCAATGAACTTTTTTCAGCCCTTATTCTTCTTGATCTCTTTGCAGCACTTGGCACTATATATCATCCTCTTCTAAAAATCTCTTCCTTCCTTCCTTCCAGTTTTTCTGACATTCTTTTTTTTTTTTTTTTTTTGCTGAGGCAATTGGGGTTAAGTGACTTGCCCAGGGGTCACACGGCTAGGGAATGTTAAGTGTCTGAGATCAAATTTGAACTTAGGTCCTCCTGACTTCAGGGCTGGTGCTCTATCCACTGCACCACTTAGCTGCCCCCTCTGACATTATTTCTTGCTACTTCTTTTATTATTTGTTTCTTCTCAGTCTCCTTTGCCAAATCATCAATTACATTAGATCCTCCATTGTGGGTATTCCCCCAAACTTTCCCCAAATTCCTCCATATTCTCTTTCTCTGATCTCATCCACTTACATGGTTTTTAATGATCATTTCTATGCAGTTAACTCTCAAATGTGTATATTCAGTTTTACTATATCTCATAAAATGTGGTCCCACATCATCAACTGTCTATGGGACATTTCAAACTGAATATCCCACTGACATCTAAAATTGAAGTTTGTTCAGAAGAGAGCTCATCATTTCTTTCCTCCAAAAGCCACTTTTTCCCTTTCCTATTTCTGCTAAGGGTACTATTATCTTCCTAGTCACCCATTTGATTCCTTACTCTTCTTCACTCACCATATTCAATTAATGGTCAAGTCTTGTCAATTTGACCTCTAGTACATTTCATCCATTCATGTCCTATCCTTTTATATCCTCCTCTGTAAAAGTCTTCAAGATTTTCACTTGTGGATATCTTCTAGGGGAAATACATTTTTCTACTGATTTTTCTAGCCTCAAATCAAGAACTACAAGCAGCCCATGAGACTCCCAAGTACAGACCAAATTAGATCAAAATATAATTGGGAAGTGTTTAACAAAATAAATAAAAATATAATACAACAGAGATAATGTTAGTTTATGTTTTTTTAAATCAATATGACTTTCCATTTGATACTACTAGACTCAGATATCTCACCCCACAAATTACCTTGTATTAACTTTGCACATATTTGTTCTCTACTTATAAGTGTGTAAATTCTTTTTTTTATACACAATGAAAGCACTCTGAAGGCAGGGACATTTTTTCCTCTTATCTTTGCATCTCAAATACTTAATACAATGCCTGACATAGAATAGTTGCTTAATAAATAATAAATCAATGATGAATTGATCGAGTAGAAAGAACACAAATTTGGGCAACAAGTAATTAGAAAGCTGTGTGACTTGGAGCAAATGCTTTTCCCTCTCTGCATGCCAGATTGTCTATAAGTAACATGAGAGAGTTCATCTAAATGATGTCCAAGGACACTTTAGGGGTTCTCTCTAACTACAGAGAAGCAGGGAACTTTGAACATTTGCCCTGTCCCCAGATATTAAGCCCTTTGTTTCCTCTTACCAAGATCACTTTAGAAACTGCTTTCAAATTCTTTCCCTCCTTCAATCAACTTTCACATTCATAATACAGCAGAGATATACTGGTCGCTTAGCAGAAAAGCATTTGTAGCTTTTTGTTTCCTGGCATGATTAGGGGGATAATCATTGCACTTTGGAAAAATAATAAAGCCAGGGTCTGATTTGGGACCAAAGTGAAGAGATCAGCTCTACATAGAGGCCATGGGGAGACAGAGCAACATGCAGGGCTGAAGCCTTCACAATCGAAGGGAAGGGGGAAGGGGCTTTTTTCAATCTGAATAAGACAAATCAAATTCACAATTGCCTGCTCAGCAGCTCTGGCTGATTATGCAGCAGGAACATGGTTGTGCATGGCCCCCAGGCCAGTCCAACCAAGGGCTGCAGAATGCTTGGTGCTTTATGGGGCTGTAAGAGAACTTGCCAACTCATGTATCTCAAAATGAGGTGGGAGAGGAGATATGGAATCCAACTACCATCTGGTTCACAAAAGCCCCCCTAAGGCTATTTGTGAGCTGTGCTGCAGTGGCCTGCAGTGGTGGGTATTAAGTTGGCAGAGGACAGGAGGGCAGAAGGCTCGAACTTGCCTCAAATAAATGCTGAACTTAGTGTCAAAGGGATGCAATAGAACTGTGTCCCCTGATTTTTGTGGAGGGTGGGCCACCTGGTCTAGGGAAATTCCTAAAAATGATCCCCCACCCTCCCTCCTGGTTCTCATGGGAATAACCTACCTCCAATTAATCTATGAATCACTTTGGTCTGGGAAATAATCACCAACCTTTATTGATTTGAAAATTAGCCCTTAATCACTCCCTAACCCCAAACCATAGAAGGCTAATAAAAAAGACTGTACCCCAAACCTTTGCTAATTCCTATCTGGAACAGGCCTGATGGATAGCTTCTCAGTGTGAAAATAAACCCTTTTTTTTGCCAAAAACTTTGCCTGCAGATCCAAACTGCAAATTCTTTCACAAAAACCTGTGATACCAGCCTGGAGATCTCATCACTGTTAGGGTATTTCTCACCCCTCAACAAAAGTGTGTGGTTAAAGGAAGGAAATGGGTACTGGTCTGGCTATGCAGGACTATTAGACCACAAAAATTGAGGAGCAAGGAACAAATGTCCCATTCTTTGCTCTTGAGAAAAAGTCAAAAGTCTGTGGTTGAGCATTGTGTGTTAACTTATTATATTTTCCTAGCATGAGGAAGAAGTGCTACGAAATACCTATCACCTTACAAAAGTGCTGGAAGCAATTGTTACATAGATGACTTATATGGGAATCTTACAGATAGAACAGGATTGGCTAGGTCATGATTTCTGGAACCTTTAATTCTCCAAGTTTGTGAGAAATACCAGGAGTAGAGCCAGATTGGTTGGAAATAAACAATCAGCTGGAATTGAAACATTGGTAGGAGAAAAATGTGCCAGGAACAAGATGGTACCTGTCTGTATTTCCAGATCAAGATAAGAAACTGGCTATATGGGAGCAAAGGAGTAACTTCATTATTAAGTTTATTTAAAAGTTATATATGGCCAAACTCAAACAAAAGCAACTGAAGCTTGAGCTGTAACCTATTATTGGCCAATCAGTGAAAGCCAGAGTGATTTAGGTTTAAAGGCAGTCAAGTAGCTCTATTTCAGTCCTAATGGGTTTTATCAAGCCTGGTTTATCAGAGTGGTATTTCAGGAAATCATAAATGAAAACTACATGAGACAAGAGTTAATTGTCCCAGTTTTGTTTTGTTTTGTTTTGTTCTGTTTGGGGAGGGGGGCAATGATAGGATAAATACATAGGGAAACCCAAGACAGCTTGCAAAGTATAAGTGATCATAATTTATATTCCTTTAGGCATAATACCCACATGTTAGGGTATGACTCCTCACATGGACAGAGGGAGAAGAGGAGAAAGAAAAAGGAAACAGCAACATTGCCCAACTGGAACTGACCAGTTGAGTCCCCAAGTGGCTACTGTTACTCACAGATTGCTGTTCTTCCTTCATTTTCCAAAAGGAACAATGACATCCGGAAGATAATATCTTGACTTGCAAGTGAATTGGATTTAAGTGAGGCAAATCTGTGAAGTCATCAGCCTCATTCTCTCCTCCAGAATCATTTGGAGTCATTCTGTCTTCAAGAGACAGAAGAATGAAAACAAGGAATTGAGTTCTGTTTGAGAAAGCAAAGCTTACATGGCTATTGCAACTCAAGGAGTTGGCAATCTATAAACAATGATCTGTTTTTCATACCAGTTCTTCCACTGGGCAAAACAGAACGTGGTACACTGAGATACTATGAAAATCCTGGTCCTGGCTGAATATAAGCCAGCTAGAGTTTGCCACTCTCTTTTATAGTGTAATCAATAAACTCTTAAAATCCCTAAAACAAGTTCAGGGAGGAAGGTTGAGAATCATGGGACTGGAAGAGATAGAAAAAACTGCAGAGCTTGGAAGAAACACTATTAATGTGATTCTGGCATTAGAGAGTTTATCAATATTAATGCTGATATTCATGCCAGCAAAAAAGAGATACCACACTCTGCAACATCTTACAAATGCTTCTAGTGGGAGATGACCATCAGGACTTTCTTGATGGTCATTCTCTGATGTGAGAAATCATTTAAGAAGCATTCTGCTCTTTCCAATGTAGTTAGCTTTCTGGCTGCAACTTTCCTCCCCACCCCCACCTCCACTCCCAATTCTTAGCTGGGTGGTACAACAGATAAAGCAATGAGCTTAGTGTCAAGAAGATCTGAGTTCAAGTCTTGCTTCACACACTACCTGTCTGTGCCACCCTGAGAAAGTCTCTTTACTTCTGATTGCCTCCATTTCCTCAACTGTAACATAGGGATAATAATAGGATTTAATTTGATAATATGATAATAATGTAGGATTGTTGTAAAGATCAAATGACTTAATATTTGTAAAACAGGTTTAGCATAATGCCTAGCATGTAATAGGTTCCATATAAATGCTGATTTCATTCTATTTAAGCTCTTGGTGCTTCTGACT
This sequence comes from Myrmecobius fasciatus, assembly GCA_023553655.1. Classification (NCBI taxonomy): domain Eukaryota; kingdom Metazoa; phylum Chordata; class Mammalia; order Dasyuromorphia; family Myrmecobiidae; genus Myrmecobius; species Myrmecobius fasciatus. Next base: position 65,434 of record JAJPUD010005368.1, read on the forward strand.
GCCTCAGTTTTCTCAGCTGTAAAATGGGGATAATAATAATGCCTATTTTACAGGATTATTGTGAGAATAAAATGAAGATATTTGAAGAGCACTTATCAGTGTCTGAAATGTAGTACACTTTTTTTTTCTTAAAGCTTTTTATTTTTCAAAACATGCGTGGACAATTCTTCAACATTAGCCCTTGCAAAACCCTGGGTTCCAATTTCACTCTCCTTCCCCCACGCCCTCCCCTAGATGGCAAGTAGATCAATAGATGTTAAAGACGGTAGAAATATATGTTAAATCCAATATATGCATACATATTTTTATAATTATCATGTCATACAAGAGAAAAAGTGAAACAAAATAAAATGCAAGCCAACAACAAAAAGAGTGAAAATGTTATGTTGTGGTCCACATTCAAATCCCTCTCTCTGGGTGTATATGGCTCTTTTCATCACTGAACAATAGGAACTGGCTTGAATCATCTCATTGTTGAGGAGAGCCATGTCCATCAGAATTGATCATCTTATAATCTTGTTGTTGTCCTATATAATGATCTCCTGGTTATGCTCATTTCACTCAGCATCAGCTCATGCAAGTCTCTCCAGACCTCTCTGAAATCATCCTGCTGGTCATTTCTTACAGAACTATAATATTCCATAACATTCATATACCATAATTTATTCAGCCATTCTCCAATTGATGGGCATCCATTCAGTTTCCAGTTTCTTGCCAGAGGTAGCAGACTTTTAATAAATGTTCCCTACTCTTCTCCCCCTTTAAGCAGATACCAGTTTTTCTTTATATCTTCTAGATAGATATTATGTATCTATTATGATGATCAAGGCTATAGACCTAGAAATTCTGTTTCAGACTTGCAAGACAGAAGAGGAAAAGAAAAAAATACATATCTATTTTGTACTTTGGTATGCATTAATAAACAGTTGTTATGTGCTGGATGAGTATAAATCTGTGCTCAGGGACCACTGGGAGACATAAAACAAGTTATACTTCTTGATCCCTGCCCTCCAAGATTTCACAGTCTTGCAGGGAACTGTAATGCATATACAATTTATTCTCATACCAACTAGATCTTAATTATAGCACGAAATAAGGAAGGTCCTAGAATTATATTGACCAAACAATGATTCCTCATGTTATTGTTTTTTCTTCATTCGTGAAGAGGACCAATGACATCAAGAATGTAATATCTTAACTTGCAAGTGAATTAGATTTCAGGGAAGCAGAATTGTGCAAAGTCACTAGCCTACTCTTTCGCCACTGTTTTCCAATAACTCCAAAGATTTCCTCAAAAATTCAGCAAAAGTAGCTGATTTGGGCTTGGCAATATCCTAAGGTGAGATCTCTCCTTGGATCTAGAGATCCTGGATCTTTGGAGGATATTTCTGAAATAGTTTTCTCCTTATCATCTGTGAAAGTGAATTCCTTTCACGGAAGAAGTAAGTTTTAATTGGGCCCTGAAGGTGGAAGTAAAAGGAGAAGAGAAGATATTGCATTAATAATAGCACAGTATATGTATGGAAGTAGGAAAATGTTGGGTGTTTATAGGAGACAGAAAGCAGGCTATTTACATTATAGCACACAGAGAGGCAACTAATATTCAAGAGTTTCTACTTCTCCACTTTTCTAGTCTTCTCTCAAGACTAAGGCTAAGGCATTTGGATGATATTTCCTGAACAATAGGGAGCTATCAAAGGGCTCCAAGCTGAAGTGTGATGTATTTGGATGGGTGCACAGGAAGATTAACTTGGCAATGTCATGGGGGAGAGATTGGAAGGAGGATGAAAATTGGGGAGTTGGTTAAGGGAATGGTTAATAGTCCAGGTGGAAGATAATGAAGGCTTAAATTTAGGTGACAGCAGGGAAAACAGAAAGGACAGAATGAAAGAGAGATAAAATGTGAATGTAAAATCAACAGAACATGGCAACATATTAAATGTGAAAGGTGAGAGAAAGGACAGAATCAAAGATGACATCACCATTTTAAACCTGGGTTAAGGGTGGTACCAGCAATAGAAAATGAGGAAGTCAGCAAGTGGAATCATTAATTTCCTAATATCTCTTATGCATGTCTTAAAGGTAAAGTCTGATCTCAGAAAGAACTAATAATCTCTATTGCTTCCACTAAGCCAAAGGACCATCATTCCAGCAAAGTATAATAATACAGCCATGGGATATCTGAAGGACCCAGAGTTCACATCCTTGTGGATTTCTTCTGGGATCAGGAGCTCCAGTATTATAGAGAAGAGGAAAAACACCCAGAATCTCCAATCCACTGAAGCTGTGCTAATACCTAGCAATGAGAGTCCTCCTGACTCTTCTCTACTGTCTTTTCAACTTGCTTATTATTATCATAATGGGAAAATCTTATATACAACACAAATACAACATCCTCTCTTCAATACAATACCTGAAGGGTAAAAACTCAGAGACTTAACCCAGCACCAGTAACCCCACATGATGCCTTCAAGTCCATGCACTTCCTATTTCTTGCTGTCTCTCATCTAATAACAAGAACAGTTTTAGTGAATTCAACAATTCAGTTTTTAAAATGCTATGCAAAGCACTGGGGATACAAAAACATGGGCAAAATAGTTTTGTCCTCAAGGAACTTACATATTAGGGAATAAAGCACATACACAAATATAGAAACACTATAAAATAATTAGAGAAAGGGAGATAAGGAAACATTGAACAAGAAGCATCGTCTGAGCTGAACTTTGAAGGAGATGCAAGAGGGAAGCAGGGAAAAGGCACAAAGATGGGAGACAGACTATCAAGTCTGCAGAACAGCTGGTAAGCTAGTTTGGCTAGAAGGTAGAGCTCATGAAGAGAAGTAATAGGAAATTAGTCAAAAAGTTAGATGGGAGATAAATCATGGAAGGTTTTTAATGCCAGACTGAGCAATGTGCAATTATCCTTAAAGTAATAGGGAGCCCCTGCTGATTTTTGAGCAGGGGAATGACATGGTCAAATCTGTGTTTTGGGAATATTAATTTGGGAGCTATGTAGAAAATAGCTTGGATGGGGGAGAGACCACAGGTGTGAATAGAATATGCATATCTATGGGAACAATTGAAAGCAGGGAGACAAATTAGAAGATTATTTCCCCAGTACAGGCTAGAGGGAATGAGGCTGTGTGCGTGGAGAGATAATAAGTTTAGTTTGGGACATTAAGACCATTTCTGAGTACTGTACAAACAAGGTGGCAGATGTTTAGCTGATTTAATGTTGTGGATACAAGTGAGGTTACACCTCATTTTGCACAAGTGTTTTCCTATTTTAAATACATTAGGGGAACGTGCTATTAAAAAATAAAACCTGAAGTGATTCCTTTTGCAAGGCCAAAGAATCTTTTCACAAAATGAATATAGGTATGCTGAGCTTTGTGCAAAACCAATAAATTCAAATCGAGATTATTTAAAAAGGGACCAATTCAGAGATAGCAATTTGCTTTACAAACTCCTTTGCATCAGCATGGAATTCCCCATAGGATTCTTTCTAAATGGTGGTTTCCCCTCTGGCTCAATTTACCCCAAATAGATCTATATATCTACCTGTAATATATATATATATACGTATATATATGTATACATATATATATATTTACATATATGCTTTTGAAATCTTTAGCATTACATAGAGAAAAGGCTTGCCCAAGAAGACCTGGGCTTAAGTTTTGTCTCTAACACATTCTGGCAGAATAATTATGATTAAATCATTTAACTGTAGCAAGAGGTGACGTAGTGGATAGAGAGCTAGGCCTGGAGTCAAAAAGTTGTTATTCAGTCAGTTCAATCATGCTTGACTTTCTATGACCTCATTTGGAGTTTTCTTATTAAAGATACCAGAATGGTTTGCAATTTCCTCCTCCAGATTATGTTACAGATGAGGAAACAGAGGCAAGCAGAATTAAAGTTCATTGCCCAGGATCACACAACTAGTAAGTGTCTGAGTTTGGGTTTGAACTTAGGAAGCTGAATCTTCCTGTCTCTAAACCTAGCATTATATCATTGTATCACCTCAAATTGAACCTCAGACCCTACCTATGTGATCTTAACAAGTGTCTTAACTTCTGATTACCTCAGTTTCTTCAACTGTAAAATGGGGATAATAATAGTAATTTACTTTGTAGGGTTGTTGTGAAGATTTAATGAGATATTTGTAAAAGGCACTTAACATTGTGCCTGGCATCTAATGTTATAAATGTTTATTCCATTCCATTTAACCTTAGACAAGTCGCTTACATCATAATCCTATGCTGGTGGAGGGAACTTTCACACCAAGGAAATTGCAGGTCTTGGCCCAAATAAACACACAACTAAGATACTTTTTCCAGAGACACCTAAGTTATCTGCTAGAAGGGAATAAGGAGTGTCTGTGCCCAGGAGAATCCCTTTATCTGAGGATGGATGTGGATTGGTTGAAACCATCAAGCAAAATAAGGTTTTGAGTTCTCCTGTATCTGCAGGAAATGAATTTCAGTTTTAAGAAAAATCCATTTGAAGAGAAATTCATATGGATGTGTGAGAGTAAAGTTCAGAAAGGAGGTGACTGGAGGACCTCTCCAGGGAAGCTCACATTTCTTGCTTTAAAAGGCTGTATTTCACATTGTTCTTTTTACAGTAAAGTTGGAAGACTAGGTTTTCCAACCATTCCCAGTCACTCCCAACCTTTGGGAATGGACCCATTCCCAACCTGTCATATGGCCTCTCCTTTGCCCACATCTCTCTTATCCCCTTTCACCCACTTCTCCATGAAGATTTTCCTTTGATGAGAAGACAAACAGAATGAAAATGGTTCATCAGCACCTTTAATCAGTGGGGTTCTTAAACTCACCTACAAGATGTAACTTGAGGGCACCTTGCCGCTATTTCTTGTCACTAGGAATGAAGCTTTGGCAAAGTCAATAACCCAGTGCTGAGAAACCAAGTTCTAGAATAATGGTTTAATCCTGAATTTCCAAGTCAAAGCAGTTTCCTTTATGCCCAATTAATGTTGACAACAACAATGATAAGAATAACAAGTATTTGTAGAATACTATCATCTAGGTGTCACAATAGATAGAGTGCCAGGCCTGGAATCAGGAAGATAAGTTTTCCTGAATTCAAATCACATAGTAACTTTGTGATTTTGGCTAATTAAAAAAAAATTCTGTTTGCCTCAATTTCCTTACCTGTCAAAATGAGCTAGAGAAGAAGCAATTGGCAAACTACTCCAGTATCTTTGCCAAGAAAACTCCAAATGGGGTCATATAGAGTAGGACTTTACTAAAATAACAGAACAACAACCAAAAATGTATACAATACTTGAGGCTTATAAAGAACTTTACAAATGCTATCTCATTTTATCCTTACAATAACTTCATGATCTAAATAAGATCAGCATCCCCATTTTGTGGCTAAGGGAATTGAGGCAGGGATAAGTTAATTGACTTGCCCAGGGTCAAACAGCTAATAACTGTAGGAGTCCAGATTTGAACTCTTATTTTCCTGACTCCTAATCCAATGTTCTATACACTGTCCTACTAAGTTTTCTCTATGTTCCTAAGTTTTATCTCTTGCCCCTTCCTTTCCCTTTCCTTTCCTTTCTTTTTCTTTCCTCTCTCTTCCCCATCTCCTTCTCCTCCCCATTCTCTTTCCTTCCTTTCCCTTCTTATCTTTTCCACATTTATAACCTTATTTAAGTTTTACTTTCTTCTCAGCATTGTTGGCTATCAAGTCCTATCAATCCATCTTTACAAAATCTCTCAAATCTATTTCTTTCTATATATTCCCACTGCCACCACTCAGTTTGCCTCCTTGTTACTACCTATCTTGAATATTGCAAAAAAATATTAATCTTCCCATCTCTGCTGCCTTTCTTCTCCAATTCATTATTCATACTGACTCCAGAATAATCCTTCTTACACAGAGATTTTATTATGTCATTCCTCTGCTAGAAATCTTCTGTAATTCCCCATTACCTTTCAGCGTCCTTTGTCTGGCAAACAAGGCTCTCTACAACCTGGTTCATGCTATCTTTTCAGCCTTAGCTATTCTCCTCCATTCGGAGAAAGGGTCTGTAAGCTTCACCAGACTGCCAAAGGAGTCCATGACCCAAAAAAGTTAAAGAACCACAACTAAGTTCCCTAAATTCCTCACTAGATTGACAGCATAATGTAAGTTCTATGGCAAGCAACTTTCAAGACCATCTAAATGATTCTTAACTTGGAGGCCATGGGAGATCTGTGATATTGGATGGGAAAAAACATGTTAACTTCATTTCAATTGGTTTCCTTTGCAATTCTGTGTATTTTATGCATTTAAAAACATTATTCTGAAAAGAGATCTATAGACTTCACCAGATTAATAGCCAAAGTGTCCATGACAGAAAAAAAATTAAGAACCCACTCCTTATAAAATCATGAAAAGGTTGTGAATTATAATAAGTGGAGGAGGTGCTCACACTGAATAAATTTCTCTATAGTATTAATACATTGCATATTATAATTCTCCATATGCCTTATCCCTAGAAAGGCAAAGATTTCAGTTATTTAGTTTTGAATCTATTTTCCTCAATTTAATATACAGTAGGCACTAAATAAATGTTAGTGTTTAGGTCTTCTGCTGTGCCTCCAACTCCTTTCCATATTGTGCTTTTAAAGAAGCTGGAGATCGGTATATTTTGTGAATCCAGGTCAGATGCTTAGGGTCTACAGACTACCTGAGAAGAGAAGATAGTTTCATTGGTTTCCAGCTTGCAAGCAGATCACTTTCGTGACAGCAAATTAAGTGAATAAAGATGGGTGCCCTCTCTGCCACTTCTTGGCCTCCCTCCCTCCTTGTTTCTGCTGAACCAAAGACCCAAATGTGCACTTTGTCCAAAAGCCCTGAACTCCAAACCAAAAATCTCCATCCCCTCTCCCCCAATCTTTTCCAGGAAAACATTTTTTTTCTAGAAGCATGCTAGACATTAAACTTGATCAAAGGAATTCACACTTACTTGTGAAAAAGAATGAACTTGAACCCGAGGTTATAGAGAACTCTTAAATAAGAAAAAATAAAAACCCCTTTAAAGGAATCTTCTAATTACTTCATTGTCTGCTAGAAATTTTCATCTCTAAATGAAGATGTTAGAAATACCACGGGCATCTTTTCATGCAGCTGCTGAAAGGTTGTTCACCTACATCTGACTTGTTAGAAATAATGTCACATTTATATACCACATTAAGTTGTGTTTATTTGTTTCATTTTAAAATTTCATATTATTTTCTAAATAATACCCTTCCTCACTTTGATCAACACAACAATCACAATTTCAAGAGGACTCACAATGAGACACACTACCTATTTTCTGATAAAGAGGTGATAGATTCAGAGTGTGGATTGAGACTTTGTTTTTGAGGAAGTTGAGGAGTTTTTTGGGGGGTTGGACATGGCCAATTTGGGAATCTAGTTTGTTTAACTCTACATGGTTTTAATAAGGTTTTTTTGGGGGGTGCTTTTTTAATGAGTAGGAAGGTAGAAAAGAAAAAATGTGGACTTAAAAAATTTGAATATTAAAAAAGTTAATATACTCTTCCTTCCACCCCTAAAGAATCAACCTTATAAAAAAGATTATTTTTAACAACTTAACAAAATCAACATATCTGTCCTATAGTATATGCAGCGTTCCTCATTCAGAGTTGTTCACTTCTCAAAAGAAAAATGAAGCGATTTTATTCTGGGGATCAGCTTTCTTAGTCATTAAATTATACAAGATTCAGTTTTTACGCTTGAGGTTATTTTTCTTTCCATTTTCATTGTTGTAGACATTGTGTATATTGTTTCCCTAAGTACTTTACTATGCATTAGTTAAAATGACTTCCCATGTTTCTTCAAATTCCTCTTATTTGTTACTTTTTACAGTACAATAATAATCTATCAAGTTCATGGATCACAACTTGTTTAGCCAGTCCCCAGTGGATGGACATCTACTGTGCTTCCAATTCTTTGCTGCCATTAATATTTCTTGAATTGTAGAACCATTCTTTGAGTCCTTTAGCTCTTTGATGAGTACACAACAGTGTCATCTCAGGGTCAGTGGATATTGACATTTTATTCACTTTTGTGGATATATGTTGTTGAGCCTTCCTAGCTTGACCAGTGGCAAGTCTATTTTCCTGAAGCCCCTTTAACACTGACATCTCCATTTTTGGTCATTTTTGCCAATTTGCTGAGTTTTAAATGAACTCTTGAAGTTGTTTTAATTTGTCTTTTTTTAATTGTTAGTGATTTGAAGCAATCTTTCATATAGTTGTTAATAGGTGGCTATTCTTTTTAGAACTGTCTATTCATGTATTTTAATCACTTTATCAGTTAAGGAATAGCCTTTTAATTTTACAAATCATATTTCTCACAACAATACTGTGAAAAGGGGATTACAGATATTGTTTCTGCCTTATAGCTGAGGAAACTGGAGCTCAAAAATTTAAGTGATTTATCTGTGGTCACATATAGTTCATAAGGACAGAAGTGGAACAAAGGTGAATGCTGGACCACACTTGCAAGGCAAGGCAGTCATTCAGCATTTATGATGTGCTAGGCAAGTATCCTGTATGAGTCAGGGTTACAAATACAAAGGAATTTACAAAACAAAAAAGACAAACATGTCCTGCATTCAAGGAGTATTGGGGGAGGACAGCACAGAAAGGAGTCAATGAAGAGGAAGGATGAAGGTACATGAAAGGGTATTGTAGCAAAATCTGGAAAGTCAGAAGCATATCCAAGTGGGAAGGAGATTGGCAAGCCTGAGCCTTTTTTCAAAATAGAGACCTCAAAAAGAATTTTCCAGTGGGAAAAGAGGGGCTGGCTCAGCAGATGGATGTTTCAGGATAAAGAACCCCAAGTGCTAGAGGATGTCTCAGGTTGAGACTACAGCAGAGTCATGGTGGCAAAATATTGAAAGTCAGAAGCAGAACCAAGAGAATTACACTGTTGATAAAATGATGAAAGTTCTTTGTCTGCCTAGTAAAAGCTGGACTGCTCAACTGTAAATCTTTTCTTGAGTCTTCCATAGAGAGAGCATTCTTAGGCCAACTGAGAGCACTTAATCAAGGTTTGGTAAAGAAAGGATGAGATGAGAGCCATACCCCTAAATGACTTAGCTCAACACTTACCCCTTTATTCTAGGGATACTTCTTGGTTTCCATTTACCTAATGGAAGAATAGAAGGCAGATCCAGAAGACCTGGGCCTAAGGTCCAGCTGAAAAGATATTTCTGGGGAAGCCAGTGTAGAACACCATGAGCTCCTGATCCTATCTAAAGACAAATGGTAGGAGGGATTCATTCAGCTCTCTGCCTCTCGCACTGGAGCCTTGGCACTATCTACACAGCAGAAAATTTGGGAAGTTATACTCTGCCACAAGCACAGAGCCCTGAATGCCTTTACCAGCTAAAACCTATACTTGATATACTTACTACCTGCTGACCCAGCAAGCAGAGACCAGGAAGGGAGAGAGAGAGCAGTCCATAATGTGATCTAGATATAGGAAAGTGATGAATGGCAGAAGACCTTACAGATCTCCCTTGGCCTGAATGATCACTGGATTATGTCATTCAGCCTGTACAATTCCTCTGTGGTTTTTCAGAGATTTGTGAATTCTATATTTCAACACTTGCTAGACTGGGAGGGGAATATAGTTATCTTGATGATATGCTCATCTATTCCCAGGACCCTGTCTAGCACGTGTCAAATTGATCTGGGCTGTTCTCCAGCACCTATGCCAATGCTGGCTTTCTGCCAAGTTGGAAAAGTGCCAATTGGAGGAGGAGGAGGTGAAATTTCTAGAGCACATAATAAGCTGATGGGGAGTCCATATGGATCCCATAATGCGGAAGCTGTGTTACAGCGGGAAACATCAGTGAGAAGCCTTCACTCCAGCCTCAGGATATTGCCTCTGCATTACCCCCATGTTTCTGCCAAACAGCCTCTCACAGTCTTCCTGAAACATCTCAATGGATTCAGCTGGACACCGGGGGCAAAAGGTACATTCAACAAGCTCAAGCAAATGTTTATTTCAGCCCCCACAATGGTCTATCATGACCCTCATAAATTATTCAAAGTAGAAACCTATAAAAAAGTCAGAAAGAATTGCCCTCTCATTGGTGAAAGAGGTCTCCCACGTGATATGGCCTTATCCATACAGCTCCCAGTAGTTCATCACACGGGGGTGGGAGGAGTTGAGGGGGTGGAGGGAAGGGAGGGGAGAGTCAAGTCAACAAGCATTTATTAAAAGCTTACTATTTGCAAAGCATTGGACTAAGTGCTGAAAATATAAAGGAAAAGCAAAAACAAAAAGTCCCTCCCCTCAAGAAACTTACATTCAAACAGAGAATCTATTGATAGTAAATATATATATATATATACATATATATATAAAATAAGGAAGGGGATGACATTTTGTGGCAGTTCAGCAATCCATAATAAAGCACACCACCACTGAAACTTAGATCATTCCATTCTCTTGCATAGCATGATGAATATGGAAATAAGTTTAGAAGAATTTGGAAGAATGTTTATTCTACATCAAATTGATAGCTGTCTTCAGGAAAGAAGAGGAGGAGATAGAGAGAAAAAAAATTTGGAATACAAGGTTTTGCAAAGGTAAATGTTTGCATGTATTCGAAAAAATAAAATACCAAGAAAGAAAGAAAGAAAGAAAGGGGGGATAGAAGGAGAAAGAGAGGGAGGAAGGGAGGAAGACAGGAAGGGAGGGAGAAAGGAAGGAAGGAAGGAAGGAAGGAAGGAAGGAAGGAAGGAAGGAAGGAAGGAAGGAAGGAAGGAAGGAAGGAAGGAAGGAAGGGGGAGAGGGAAGAAGAAAAAAAGGGAAGGAGGGAGTAAAGGAGAAAGGAGAGAGGAAGGGAGGGAGGCAGAAAGGGAGGAAGGAAGAGAGGGAGGAAGGAGAGGAGGAAGGAAAGAAAAAAACTTAGACCGTCTTAATCCTGACCAATGACTCAGCCTGGTTCTATAAATTTCGTTAGGTCCCACTTCATCATAAGGAGGGTTGCCTAACAGCTAGAGAGCTAAACTAAGAATCAGGAAGACCTGGATTCAGGTTCTGCCTTTGACCAGTACTAATTTTTTGCCCTTGGGCAAATCATTTAAACTCTCAGTTCCCCCAGAAAACTCTAAAACTGTAAGTTGTAGATAAGTAGATTTGAATTAATGGGGAGAGATAAATAGATGAAATTATAAGACCAATGGGACTGAAAAAGAGGGAAATGTTTCATCATCACCCATGGCTCAGGTTATCATAAAGATCAAGCCAAGAGAATTGTGGAATTGTATCACCAAAGTATCAGCCACTCCGACTAGCTAATCCCCTCCTCCACCCCACAAGTTTGGCAGTCATTTAGCCTCTAGCAGGCCTGCCAACTGCAGGTAGGAGACACCTACATCCAAGCCAGGAGGCTCATCTCTAAGCTAGCATAAATCCTGCTCTCAAAGGAGCTCCAAGCTCCAAACAGATCCTGCTTGGACTTTCTGGAAATTTACTATTGGCTACATAGAGACAGCTTCTGATTCACTAATAATAGTCAAGTGGCAACATGATAGAATATTCCCTGAGATTTGGATGATCATATATGCAACATAATGTCTATCAATGTACAATCTGTGAAACAAAATAAGGTCCCCAGACTAAGATCCTACAGAAGAGCATCAGGGCTAATAAAAAAGCTAGTTTTACAAAATGATTGGCATGTATTAGCTCATCAATCAAGTGAAATTAGAGTAACTTATCTCCATTTAATAACTGAGGAAACAAAGTTGAGAAAAGCTAGTTGACTTATCCAGAATCAGGCAAGTGGATATCTGAGGCAGCATGTGAACTAAGGTCATCTTGACTCCTGCCTTCCTAGGCTAGCTCAATTCCTGACAACTTGCCACTATTCCTGAATGACAGCAATATAGATTGTGGTCATTAGCCCATCCTGGTTATTTGATGCTATTTGGGAAGTGGTGAACACCCTAACCCAGATGGTTCACTTCTTTCCCTGCATTGGACCACCCATCATCACTGAAGCAGCGCACAATTCTCAAGATAAAATTTTGGACCGTATGGTCTCTCTTCTCGTGTCACCTTTCATGTGTCCCCATTGTCCCTCTCCATTTATGAATTATACTATTCAGTATCTATAGGAAAAGTATTGAATATCCTCTCCAGTTCAGTGGAAGGAAGAAAGACGAGAAGGAGAAATTTTGACAGTATTTCATGTATTATACATCCCATCGTGAAGATTATTAAGGTAAGGGGAGTTTGCCCTCTAAAAAATTATGTTATGATAATAACATAGTATTAGAGTCATAACATATTATTTTATGAAAGTTGGGCTTTCTGTCCTGTATTCACTAAACTTTCTATTATAAATGACATGGGGGATGAAGAGAGCTGTCCAGAATAACTTGCTATTGAACCTGTGGATGGCCAAAATGGAATATAAATGGAAAGTCAATAGCTTCCACAACTCTGTCAAATCCTAAGGTACTAGTGGTCAAGTTCAGATGTTGATAGCAAGACCTGTGCAATAAAAACTGATAGATGGAATAATAGATAAAGCTCTTTTTCAACACAGACAGAATGAGTTTCACAACTTGTCATCCAGGTTATTGTTTATCCTTCATTCTAGAAGAGGACTATGACATTAGGGAGATAATATTATAATGTGCAAGTGAAATGGATTTTAAGTGAGGGAGGGCTGTGCAAGGTCCCCTGCCTCACTTTCTCCTCCAGAGAACCCATCTGGGTTCAGTGGCAAGATACAGATCAAGACAACTGGAAGTTGATCCTTCAGTCAGGATCAGCCCCTTTACTAGACATGTATCCAGCCTTCCTCAAATCATTATTGCACTGGACCTAGCTAATAACAGATTGACAAGAAGAACACAAAATCATATGTCAAGAACTCATGGAAGTGATGAGAGCTTCTCCAGTGCTTACTACACAAGTGGTACTATGGACTTACCAGGGAACACAGGAATTAACACACAACTTGGGTGTGCAATTCAGAATTGGCAGGGGCCTTTTACAAACAATATCCCAACAATTTACCCCAAAATTTATCCCCAGGTCATTATAGGGCCAGATATAAACTTTTTCTTGAGCTCATGGAATGTAAATTCATAAATCAATGAAAAATGAGTGAACCAATGAATGAGTGACTGAATGAAGTTAATTAGGAAATTTGAAAAACTTTATGTGGCAGCTAGGTAGTGCAATGGATAGAATGCCAATGGAGTCAGAAAGACTCACCTTTGTGAGTTCACATGTAATCTAAGACACTAGCTGTGTGACTCTGGGCAAATCACTTAACCCTGTTTCCTCATATGTAAAATGAGTTGGAGAAAGAAATGTCAAACCACTGCAGTATCTTTGCAAATAAAACACCAAATGAGATCAAGATGAGTCAGACAAAACTGAAAAACTGAACAACTGAACAACAAGTCAGCTATGTGCCAGGCATTGTACTAAGCTCTGGGGATGCAAAGAGATGGAAAAGACAATCTCTGCTTTTGTGGAGATCACAATCTAATGCGGAAGACAAAATGTAAATGGTGTTGTACAAATAAGCTAAATGCAAGATAAATAGAAAATAAGGCACTCGAATTAAGAGAGATTAAGAAAGTCTTCCTGTCAATGGAATTTGAAGGAAGCCAGAGGAGTTAAGAGGCAGACATAAGAAGGGAAAACTTGGGAAAACAACTAGAGAAAATGCTCAGAGTTGGGAGATGTAGAGAAATAGCCAGAAGGCCAGGACCACTGTACTGAAGAGTTATGGCACCTTGCGTTTAGCTCTAATGATACAAATAAAAAAGTAAAACTGATCTTATATTCTAATGGAGGAAAACAACATATATGGAGGAATAGGTACCATCTAAGGGGAGAAATGGTGTTCAAGCATACCATAACACAGATGCAACTGAAACAGGAGAGGATCTGATCTGACCTCACTGTTGAATTCCTTGTATCTATGAACCTCTGTTCTGATCTGTTTCATAACTTCTACCAAGTCCTTTAACTTTTTAGTTGTTCTTTTCTTACTGAGGATTGGTAACACCTTGACTTCACTTCTGTATGACATTCTTATTAATTTTTTGGATCACAACATTCTTCTCCCCTCCTTCCACCCTGAGATTTTCTGCTTTAGGACTTCTTTATTATTTATCACCAACAAAACATAGCCCCATCTTCTTAAGAACCTAGTACCTGACATTAAAATATTCAGTTATTTTAATAAAATAGATATACTATTTAAATAGAGAAAATATACTCAAGTGTAGCAATGTGTATTTTATTTTCTCTTCTCCATACTCTGTATCTAGAGCAAAGTTTTGTTTGCACACTACCTCTTTGCAAATGACTCTCATTTCCTTTAAGAAACAAGTGGGTTCTTGAACCATATTCTGAGATAGTTGTCCAGTCAGATTACTCTAGAGTTAGGTCTAAGTGGCACAGATTGTTAGATTGTTAGATTGGAATCAGGAAGAACTTCAAGATCAACTTTTACTTCAAGTAATTTTTATGAAGGCTTTCCTGGACAATTTTCTTATAGGTAAAATTTTAATAATAAAACCAATTCACAGGGTTGTTGTGAGGATCAAGCAAGATCACAGATGTAAAGTTCTTTGAAAACCTTAAAGCACTATATTTATTATTATTATTATTATTTTCTATAGACTACCATTCTCAGCTATTTATCCACTTTAGACCAAACCAAAGCATTCAAAGACCAGCAGGACCCTTCCATCCCTACTCTTCAAAGATCATAGAAAATGATATAGCTTCCCCAATGAATGCCTAAAGGTCTGACACAGGGGGGAAACAAAAATGTTCATCCATAAAGTAATGGTTAGTATTACCAGCAGAAATGGAGGAGGCATTATTTCTCACCTATAAGGTCCTACAAAAACCTCCTCCAGGGAGGATCAGGGGCACCATTCTGCCTAGGATCCCCAGAAAGTCTGGGATTACTTAGAATAACCAACATCAGGATGCCTTGTATGGGGGCTGCAAAATAGTCCTCTAACTTCTCTTGGATTAGGTTAGTGGATAAGCTGTGGGATGGGCTGTAACTGTGACATGGAGAAGATTGTTTATAATTGAAGTTACAGGTAAAGGTCCCTCAGCCACAAGGCGGCAGTAAGAAGGAAGCCATGAGAATACTGAGTTCCTAACAAACCTAATTGCTGTGCCTATGTTCCCATCGCCTTAGTAAAGACCATTGTCCACTTACTGGTAGTCACAGAAATTAAAGGATTTGTGCCCTAAAAATATTCCTGACTGGTATAAAGAGATAACCTCATATGTTTAAATTTAACAACAAACATCATCTTCCTCAGGTTAAATCAGAGTCCCACCAGTCCTCTGCCTAACTTCTAAGCCCTCCCCTCCTCCCCCACTCCCCAGGCCATCCAACTCACTCCTCTGATGGGGGCTCAGGCTTTCTTTCACCCTCCTCTTGCTGGCACTGTCATCCTAAGTGAGTCATCTCTGCAAAGGCCTCCCAGCAGCCATCCCCCCTCCTTCCCTCACCCATCTCGTTTCCCTTTGACCCCTCCTGCTTCTTCAGCATGTTTATGGGCATAATTACAGTGTGCTATTGATTTTCTGACAGCCGCCTTGATGTAACTATTTTACAGAATCAAGCTAATTTCATACATGGAGGTTTTATGGTCTCTGGCAGGCTCAACTGAAGAAGCAATTGTACTTCCTTACATAGCACTCCCTACCCCCACCCCCAGGGTCCACTTCCCACTTTGCCCCCATTCGTGCCTATCTTGGCAGGATTAGAATCACAGCATTTCCAGTTAAGGTTGTCTCAATTCAACAAACATGTACTTAAGTGTCTACCACATATGCCTAAATAGTTAGGTGGTACTTTGGATAGCTTGATGAACTTGGAGTTAGGAAGAGCTGCATTCAAATTCTGTCTCAAAAATTTACTTGACTTGAAACTTTCTTCTCTCCAAATTTTCATGCAACTGTAGAAATAAGTGGTATATTGGATAGCGCACGGGGCCTAAAGTCTGGTCAGCCTCAGTGACACATTAAATGTAGCTCTGGGCAAGTCTTTTAAATCATTCTTTGACTTAGTTTCCTCAATTGTAAAATGGAAGTAATAATAGTACCTCCCTCCAGGGTTGTTGTGAGGATCAAATGAGAAAATATTTGTAAAAGTACAATGCCTGGAACATAGTAGATGATATATAAGAGCTTGTTCCCTTTCTTACTTCTGCTCCCTTGACTGCTCTCCTCCTTGTCTGACCACTCCTCAATCTCCTTTGTCAAATCTTCCTTCATGTCACTCACACTTTGAATGTCCCTCAAGAATGGAGGAAGATAGATAGGGGGAGAGAGAGAGAGAGAGAGAGAGAGAGAGAGAGAGAGAGAGAGAGAGAAAGGGAGGGAGAGGGAAGGAAGGAGGGAGGGAGGGAGAAACAGAGAGAGACAGAGACAGAGAGACAGAAACAGAAAGACAGAGACAGAGCTAGGTAGAAACAGAGAGAGAAAGACAAAGAGAAAGAGAGAGAGATAGAAGGAGAGAGACAGAGACAGGGAGACAGAGAGAGGTAGATATGTAAACAGATTTTTGTTGCTGTTCATTCAGCTGTGTCCACTTTTTGTGATCCCGTGGACTAGCTATCTACATTATCTCTTGAAGCCTATCTAAGTTATGTGCATTGTTTCCATGATATGAGAGAAACAGAGATAGAGAGACAGAGAAAGAGAGAGACAGAAAGAGACAGAGACATAGAAACAGAGAAAGAGAGACAAAGAAACTCAATTATCTTATCAGTTTCTAGGCCTATCATTCCCAGATCTGGTCATAGATCTAGGTAGATTCATGAAATCTATCAACCTTCCTTGGGCCAATGAGGAGAGATGGGGAAATTTCATACTACTATTGCTAAGAATATTCCCTCTTTCCTTCTTACCTATTCTGCCTACTTTTTCATTTCCTTCTTTCTTCCTTGCCTCCTTCTCCTGTCTTTCCTTCTTTCCTTCCTTCAATCAGTCAACAAAACAAGGCAATCTGTTTCACACAGTCGTCTGTCCTGGCACACTGACCTTCATGCTTTTTCTCATGCATGGCATTCCATCTCCCACATCACCCCTTTTCAAAGTCTGCTCCCCATTAACTGGAATCCACTGCCTGAAAAAAAGTACTAGAATACTTTTAGGTACTCTAGTTTCCTTCAAAGTTCATCCCAAAGGCCATTTTCTAAATGTGTCTTTTTTTACTCCCTCAAACTCCTAGTGCCTCCCTTCAAAACTACTTTTCATTTAGGCAGTATCTGAATAGCTTTTGTTTCCCCAGGATCTAATATTATACCTGGCATATAATAGTGCTTAATAAATGCTTATTTATTGATAAATTGATGATTTAATGGATTGAGTCCTATGTTTCAATGTTAGTGGTTAGGAGAGGTACAAGTACACATCTAAAATTCTCATATAGTTCTTGCCCTCATAGAATGTTTAGTCGGGAGAAAAGACACAAATACAGATAGCTAAAAATATTGTAAAATAATATATATTATAATCATCATATAATTATAAATACTATAATATATAATATAAAATAAAATAAAAATATTGCTGAGTATAAGTAGGTACAAAATAAAGTGCTATAAGAAGTTTGAGGAGGAAGATGATTTTTTTGTTAATTATCAATGCTAATACTTCACATTTTATATTTTTAATTTTAATTTTTTTCTTTATTAAACATTTTTATTTTTCAAAACATTTGCATAGACAATTCTTCAACATTGCCCTTGCAAAACCTTGTGTTCCAATTTTCCCTTCCTTTCTCCCATGCCCTTTCCTAGATGGCAAGTAGTCTAATAGATGTTAAACATGGTAGAAATATATATTAAATCCAATATATGCATACATATTTATACATATCATGCCACACAAGAAAAATCAAATCAAACCAGGAAAAAAAAAAGAGAAGCAAAAAAAAAAATGCAAGCAAACAACAACAAAAGAGTGAAAATGCTATGTTGTGAAACACTCAGTTCCCAAGGTCCTCTCTCTGGGGGTAGATGACTCTCTTTATCACTGAACAACTAGAACTGGTTTGAATCATCTCATTATTGAAGAGAACCATGTCCATCAGAATTGATCATCATATAAGCTTGTTGTTGCCGTGTACAATGATCTCCTGGTTCTGCTCATTTCACTTAGTACCAGTCCATGTAAATCTCTCCAGGCCTCTCTGAAATCATTCTGCTGGTCGTTTCTTACAGAACAATAATATTCCATAACATTCATATACCATAACTTATTCAGCATCCACTCAGTTTCCAGTTTCTTGCCACTACAAAAAGGGTTGCCACAAACATTTTTGCATATGTGGATCCCTTTCCCTCCTTTAAGATCTCTTTGGGATATAAGTCCAGTAGAAACAGTGCTGGATCAAAGGACATGCACATTTTGATAACTTTTTGAGCATAGTTTCAAATTGCTCTCCAGAATGGTTGGATCTATTCACAGTTCCACCAACAATGTATTAGTGTCCCAGTCTTCCCA
The DNA here is from genome assembly GCA_023553655.1 of Myrmecobius fasciatus. Classification (NCBI taxonomy): domain Eukaryota; kingdom Metazoa; phylum Chordata; class Mammalia; order Dasyuromorphia; family Myrmecobiidae; genus Myrmecobius; species Myrmecobius fasciatus. Next base: position 83,994 of record JAJPUD010005368.1, read on the forward strand.
CATCCCTTCCAACATTCATCATTATTTTTTCCTGTCATCTTAGCTAATCTGAGAGGTATGTAGTGGTATCTCAGAGTTGTCTTAATTTGCATTTCTCTAATCAATAGTGATTTGGAGCACCTTTTCATATGACTGGAAAAATTTGAAAATTGCCTGTTCATATCCTTTGACCATTTATCTATTGGAGAATGACTTGAATTCTTATAAATTTGAGTCAATTCTTTATATATTTTAGAAATGAGGCCTTTATCAAAACCTTTGAATATAAAATTTTTCCCAGTTTATTGTTTCCCTTCTAATCTTGTCTACATTAGTTTTGTTAGTACAAAAACATTTTAACTTAAAATAAACAAAATTATCTATTTTGTGATCAATAATGATCTCCAGGTCTTCTTTGGTCACAAATTCCTGTGTAAGATCATTATTAACAGAATACTTGAGAAGATGATATTTGAATTAGACTTTAAAATATGGGTAATAATCCAACAGATAAATAGGAAGAATGAAGCCATTCTAAGAATAGATAAACACCATAAGCAAAGGCATACAAGGAGAAGATTCTAGGCTATATTTGGAGGGCAGAAAGTGGACCAGATTGATTGAATAGTAGAATTTGAAGAGGAGTAATGTTATGGTGTGGATTTATATTAGGGAGAGTCTTAAATACTAGAAAAAGAGCATGAACTTTATTTACTGATCAATACGAAACTAAATGAAGATTTTAAAAGACATTATTGGATCTGTACATAAGGAAAAGTAGCATGATATGGGTTTGAAGCATGAAATGAAGAGGAGAAAGTTAGATGTCAGAAGACTATCCAGGAAGTCATTACAATAGATCAGGCAGGCAACAATAAGGGCTTACACAAGGATGATAAGAATGGAAACAGAGAAGAGGTGATGAATGCCAAAACTGTTATGGAAATGAGATTCTCAGAAGTCAATAACTGATTCAATATAAGAGATAATACAAAGGAAAGAATCAAAGTCTCTCCTCCCTCTTCTTCCCCCCAAAAAAAGTTAATAAAGGTGACAATAGCTATTGTAAGCAAAGGGAATGTTCTTTAAAGGACTGGGATTGCCTAGGCATATTCTAATACACACAGAAAGAAACCAGAAAAGAGAAAGAAATTCAAGGTGAATGAGAGAGAGGATAACTGATGAGAACTTAGGAGGGTATGGCATGGAAGGACTAGATAGGACCACATGATCATAGATTTAGAGACAGAAGGGACCTAAAGAAGTTAGCTTCAGTTAAAAAGGGAAAATTGGATGATGCTGCTAAGAAGTTTTGAGATTTGGAACAGGGGTATTGAAGGAGTTCTTGACAAATGGTTTTAATGAAGTAACAGGCAAAGTCACCTGCTATAAATATAGATGAATAGGAATATTATGAAGGGGCTAGGAAAGGAAAAGGTTTAAAAGGCTTTCAGTGAGGGATGACATAGGAATTGAATCCCATTAAATAGAAGATACCACCAAACAGCAATGAAGGCCCAGCGAGGTGTAATCAATGGGCAAAAGCTGTTCTACTACCTTCTCTAGCAGTGCTTGCTGGCTCTGGGGTTGGAGTGAAGAAATTGGAAAGATGAAAGTTACTTAGAGGTGAGGATTCACAAGTCACAAATGGTAAAATGCCATTCTGGGTTAGTAGAATTAAATTGCCCATTCTAGCCCTGGGAGCCTAGCAGAAAACAATGTCCCCAAGTGCCTCTATCATTCAAAGCAGCATCTTTAAATGAACAGTTCTCAATGTATTTCTCATTTAGATTTCAGACAGAATATTTTTTTACATGTAGCACTAACTCATTGATAAGGATCTCCAGAGGGAAAAGGAGGAGTTTCTGCTGTGGTCGGTACACCAAGGCTGGGCAATATCTTTTCACCACACAGTTCCTTCCTCACCTCTTGGGAAGCCCCAAACCCCTTATGGATTCCTTTGCTTCAGGCACCCATTGGCATCCAGGGCAGGGAAGTGATGAGGTCAAGCTCCCAGACCTGCAGCGAAGCGTGATATAGTGAGAGGAAATGTCAGGCTGTCAGCTGCTGAGCTCCAGGAACTGACAGCACAACATCCGATCAAGGTGGCAAGGTGACAGGAGGCATCGACATGAATACAGGCTAGAATGTAATGAGGTTGTCGCCAAATACACCAACAGCATCCTATGTGAGGGGTCTCCTGCAACCCAAACTAAAGAGCAGACAAGTCTCCACTACTGATCCAGCTGAAGCTACTTAGGTAAGGGGGAGCCTCTAGTCCAGAGTGCTAGAGGAACACAGGGATTTTAGGAAGCACAGGTTCTAGGTTCAGTTCTATTACTAAATGAACGATATGGTCCTAGGAAGGCATTTACCCATACCTAAAGATTGTTTATCAAATGCACAAATGGATTTCTGATTTCATCACTTTGGATGCAGATTGCAGACATTCCCTCCTGGCTCATAAGGTTTCCACAGAGGATTCATTCAGGATGGTAGAAGTCCTTCTTGTTTTCTCTTTGCATTCAGTGGATACCAGTGTGACACTTTTAGACTGTCCATCTTGCCTTTGCTGCATACATAACCAGCCCATCTTTTCTTCCAAGTATACAATTCCTAACAACATCTTTTACTCTTACTCTTCATTGAAATTCCTCATTATTTCTGTATTACAACTTGCTCTCATTTACCATGTACTTCTCCACTGCCTTCAGTGAGATGTTGAGAGACATATTACATATCCTTCTGCCACATTGTAACAATGTTATGCACAAGTGATACAAAAGGGAATAGTAATCTTCCTTATTCACAAAGTTAGTGCCAGACTCAAAAAGGCAAGGTAGATTAATAATAATAATTGTTATTATTATTATTATTATTATTTAGATAGCACTTACTATGTACCAAGCATTATGCTAAGCCCTTTGCAGGGTCCATAACTAGTAAGGATCTGAAGCTAGTTTTGTTTTCATGGCCAGTGCTCTATCCACTGTGCCATACAGATAAACATACATAGCTATGGAGGAAAATTCTTTGAGAAGGTTGAATCCTACACAAAGATAAAGGGTGTGGTGGCAGTGAGAGCAATATTAGTAACTGACAGTCAAATAAAATTTAAACTCCTGATTCTGGCATTCAAAGTTTTTAGTAATCTGGTTCCAATATCCCTTTATAACTTTAGCTCATATCCATCCTGAATGGCTCATCATCTCCTATTCTCGTCCCTTCTCTCATCCCTATGGCTTTGCTGTCCCTTTCCCCCCTATCTAGAATGGAGTCCCTTTTTCTCCTATCCCTGCCTTTTCAATTTCTTCCCTTCCTTCAAATCCCAATCCCAATGCCACCCTTTCCAGGAAGCCTTGTTTGATTATCTGGCTTGAAGTAATCCCTCTCGCCACAGATTTCTCAAAGTGCTTTTCTGGATATCTTTTTGGTACACTGTATCTGGTGTCATAGTAAATTGAATATATATCTCCTTTGAACTTAAAGGTAGAAATTCTGTCTTATCTTTTTATATACTTTAATATCCTTGGTTCCCCAAACTGGACCATATGTGGAATAAGCATTTAATCAATGCCTGTTTAATTGTTTGAATTGAAATATGGTGATATGGCACTGCCTTGATTATTAAGTGAATGGATCATGCTTGGCTACTGCTGGAAAGTAGACTCATCATGTAGATATATGTGCTGAGAAGAGCTGGTTCAGTCCTACCCCAACTCCTGCATGGAGGGGGAACTGTTAAATAAACCAGCAGATCTGGTTTTACCCCTCTCCCAATACAAGCTATTTGGAATTATATCAAAATTATATTAAAATTTATATCAAAATTATATCAAAACAAGGCAATATCAAAAGGCAGACCAGTAGCCTAGGGAGGAAAATGGGAGACAGAAAATGTAGTCCAGAGATAAGGATGAGAAGAAATTGGTGTCATGTGAAAGTCTTCCAGAGGGAGCTGGTGATAGAGAAGCAAATCTTGACTATTTTCCAGGGTGCCACTCAGGATTAGTTATAAAGAATACACAGTAACCTGGGGAAGGATTGTCCACTAGAAGGTAGAAAAGAGGTTTCTTGAATACCTTTCAGTGTATAGGTGAATCACTTCTCTTTTGCCAAATGGACAAAGCAGGTCTGAAACCTTAAGAATCTGAATACTTGTAATGGGTGAAATTTGGGCTGGGGATAGGAGATGGGAAGAAGAGCCAGACATTGAAAGTTCTAAGTTCCTTCTGAATATGAACCATGTGCCAGATAAGTGAGAGATTCCTAGAAGTTTACTTGGTCTTTTTATGTCCAAAGAGAAAATTATCTGGTTAAGCTTCTATTCCTAGTTTTGTTTCTATTAGTATAACATTTGTGCTTCCTCATGTAGCACAATGGGGATCATGATATGATAGAGTCTAACTGTGGTGGTTCCCATTGTCATTGATGCGGAAAAGGTATTACTTGCTATCTATCCCTGTCATTTGTCACTGAACTTTGACCTCCACTAATCCTGTTCTGGGGCAGGTAGGTAGTTAAGTGGACAGAGAGATAGGACTGAAGTCAGGTAGAGGTGAGGTCAAATCCAGCCTCAGAGATTTACTAGCTTTGTGGCTCTGGGTAAGTCACTTAATTCTGTTTGCCTCAGTTTCCTTATCTATAAAAATAAGCTGGGTAAAAAAATAGGTAAAACCCACACCATGGTCCACAGGGTCACAAAGAATCAGACATGACTGAATAACAACAATAATACAATTTTAATGCTTCACTGTGGCATATAAGTGACTCTGGATTTGTAAAAGTTTTTCCAGTTCAAGCAAAGCCCTTGAAATTACTAAGATTCTGGAAAGTCTTAACAGCAGGCTATTGTTACTTCATGAAGACCAATTTAGCTAAGTAAAGAGAGACTCATGAACATTAGTCTGGATATTTGGTGATAAATGATTTGGCAATGGAAATTGTTTCTCTTGGGTTTATTTTTTTTTTTAATTATACAAATGAAAAGATTTGGTGTGCATTGGAGTCAATTATAATGTGGCCTAAGTAAATTAGGTTTTGACAATGAAAAATTTGAAATAGATAAAAATCATAAAAAGCAACATGGCCTATCACCATATCCTAAGGAAAATGAATGGATAAAAATCAATTGCCACTATAAGGAAACCAAAAACTGGAAACCATCTCAGCCAAAAAATACTTGTATTACTTGGTAAGTGTAGAATTATGGCACTGAAGGGCAATGTTGGCTCACAATAAAAACTTCCTTGTAAAAATCTTATCAAGGAGGATGGTAGAAGATTATGAGCCATATTACCTCATAAAACAGCCAAAAGCAGTGGTGAGAAAAACGGGTTTACAGAGAACTTGACAAAAGACCCAATTAACTCAAATCATCCAAGGGCATTTACAGATAAAATTGAAAGGAGGACAATGAACAGTTGAAAAATGGTACGTATCTCTCAAGAACTCTAGAACAAACTCTTTTCTCCATCAATGACAGGGAAGCCACCGCAGATGAACTTTAATATCACAGTCTTTGATGTGCTACATAAAGAAGCACAAACAGTACTACAAGAAACAAAGCTAGGAAGATTAGCTGCACTGGCCCAAGTAGATACAAAGGAGGTCTATGCTAAAGGCATCAGAATTTTGAGGGCATTTGAGGGATCAGTTCTCAAGATAGCTGAAAGAGAAGAAGATACCAAAAATTTAGAAAATATTTTGGACCTTATTAATATCCCCCAAAGAAGACAACAGAAAAATATCAATAACTACTAATCTACACACCTAATTTACCCATTTCTATAACATTCATTAGAATAATTTCTACATGCATTTATCTTTTTTTAATTAAAGCTTTTTAGTTGCATAACATATGTATGGGTAGTTCCTTAGCATTGATCTTTACAAAGCTTTCCATTACAAATTTTCCCCCCAGTTCCCTCCCCTCCCCTAGATGGCAGGAAGTCCACTACATGTTAATTATGTTAAAATACTTGACAAGTCGAATATATGTATACATATTTCCACACTTATTGCTATGCAAGAAAAATCGTATCTACAAGAAAAAAAATCAGAGAAAGGAAATACAATGCAAGCAAACATCAATAGAGAGCATGAAAATGTTATGTTGTGGTCCACATTTCATATCTCTCTCTCTGGGTGCATATGGCTTTCTTCACTGAACAACTGGAATTGGTTTGAGACATTTCATTGTTGCAGAGAGCCATGTCCATCAGAATTGATCATCATGTAATATTGTTTTTGCTGTGCATAATGTTCTGGTTCTGCTGATTTCACTCAGCATCAGTTCAATGCATTTATCTTTGGTGAAGGTTTGAGAAATGAATATACAGGCTTCCACAGATTATATCATACAGCAGACTATTTGTTTAAATCATACAATTAAAAAAAGTGTTAAGAACAGAAAATCACACCGTAATTAACCACAAAAAAGCACTGGATTCAGTAATGCAAAATACCTCCCTACAGGTTATCTATATACTCCCAACAAAATGCCTTTTGGGAAAAGATTACTTGAAAGATTCAATGACAAAGATCATTTCATTTGAGAACCCTTTGGTTATTAATGTCGTGCAAAGCATAGACCAGGGAGACTTTTGCATGCAAAGATAGTTGCATCTGTCGTGGAAAATGTCAAGTAAAGAATTCAAGTCAAAGAAGGATTCCCTATCATTTGTCATGTTCTCAAATGCTCCTGTTTATAGATAACATGGTAATCATTTCACCAAGTCCCATTGCATTGAAATGTTTCAGAAATGAGAGCTGTAAGTCGTCAAAAGAATTTGACCTATCTTAATTCATCCTGGAATAAAATCAAGTGGCTAAAGAGTATCTATTGTCCAAGCTATAATTTGCAATTGGATGGACAACCTGTAGAGATGATCCATGAATACATAGATCTTGTGCTGATATCATAAGTGGGTAATGAGCTGAGCTCAAAAGTGATTGAGAATAACTACTTGAACAGTGCTTTTAATGCCCCTAAACTTGTCCCTGAAACAAAAGTTAATTTTAAGCATCAATGTTATATGCACGTGATTTTTGGAACATCACCATGCTCAAAGAATTAAAGTTGTGGTCTACCTAACAATGCAGTGACTACACCTCAGTCTCTTGCTAAAAAAAAAAAAAAGTTTTCAGGAAAATGTCACAAAAGCTGTACTTAGAGGCATATAATTATTTTTTTCAGAGGCATATAATTAAAAAAAAGATATGGACTGATAGTAGTCAGAGCAACTGACCACAGGGTGAATTGGTATCTATAAGATATCAAGAGATCTGAAAAAATGGCCCCAACATAATACCAGCACTCACTGGATAGGATTTATGGGAAAACTTAGAATGTCCTATAAAATGAGAAGAAGTGGATGGGTTTCACCTACACTACTGGAGAGAATATCCATATTGATAAAAGTATTAACCTTAGAAGTCTCAAAGTAATTATAATATAAAGGAACTTTTATTATCTACTTAAGGTTCTGGTTTTAAAAGTAAGAAAAGTGAGGCTTAAGAGGGAAAATATTTTGTCCAAGGTCATGCACAAAGAGGACCAGAATTTGAATCTTCTGACTCAAAATCTCCTGTTCTCTCAATTATCTCCTCCAAATCCTTTAATCCTAGGGATGCAGTATAGAGTTTGAGTCTCAATTCTATCACTACATGCATGTACTTGGGCCAGTTATTTTTAATCTTCAGGTCTCCTGTTTATAACTGGAAGGGAAGAAGAATTTTTTTCTAATTTTTTTTTCTGGTTATACATGTAAATTAACTTTTTAAAAACACATTTCTTTATGAATCATGTTGGGAGAGAAAAATCAGAACAAAAGGGAAAATGAGAGAGACAGAGAGAGAGACAGAGAGAAAGACAGAGAGAGACAAAGAGACAGACAGACAGAGAGACAGAGAGAAAAAAAAAGTAAAAAAGGAAATGAATATAGCATGTGTTGATTTGCATTCAATCTCCATAAATACAGATGGCCTTTTCTAACCAAAGTTTATTGGGATTGCCTTGGATCACTGAACCACTAAGAAGAACCAAGTCATTTGTATTTGATCATTGCATATTCTTGTTGTTACTATGTACACCATATTCCTGGTTCTGCTTGTTTTGCTCAGCATCAGTTCAAGTAAAGCTTTCCAGGCCTTTCTAAAATCAACTTCTTCATCATTTTTTATAGAACAATAATATTCTATTACCTTCATATACCACAACTTGTTCAGCCATTCCCCAATTGATGGGCATCTCCTCATTTTCCAATTCTTTACAACCACAAAAAGAGCTGCCACAAACATTTTTGCACATGTGTGTCTTTTCTTCTCCTTTATGATAGACCCTGTAGTGGCACATACTCAAAAATAATGCACAGTTTTATAGCTCTTTGGTCTTGGGGGAACAAACATTTATTAAATGGCTGTTACATGCAAATGTTATCTTATTTGATCCTCACAATATCCTTGGTAGATGTGCTATTATTATTCTCATATTTCCATTGAGGAAACTGAGGCAGTCAGACGTTAAATGACTTGTGCAAGTTCACAGAGCTAGTAAGTTTCCAAGGCTGGATTTGAACTTCCTGACTTGAGGCTGCCAGCTCTATTCACTGTAACACTTAGCTGCTTCATTTATGCAAGGATTGAACAGACCATCTCTAATGCTAGACTAAATCATCTCTAATATCCCTCAAGCTCTAAACCAATGATACTATTTTCCAGATTTTTCCATTTGAAGGAAACACTTCCAATAGAATGGGTCCAAGCGGAAGGATATATCACTCAGAGGAGAGAATAAAAGAAGGAAGATTCAAGTGCTGTGTCCAGTGGAATTTTTTCTTAAAGATGTATCTTATAGCACTATCATTCAGCAAAGTAGGGGAAATGTGAAGGGCCTGGTGTTCTAGAAAAAAAAATAAGGTGAATCATAAGTCATTAGGATGTTTGGGACAATATAGGGAGGAGGGTAGAAGAAATCAAATTAATTTAAACAACATAGTCTGGGCCAGATGCCAGTTGAGAAAAACAGGTGAAATGGCAAATGTTAAATAATAGCAAAGCCAATTGGCCAGTGACTAGAGGAATGGTTCTATGCTGACCAGAACAAAGATGACAATATGGACAAGAGAAACTAAATTTCCAATTGTGGGATCCTAAGACCTCAAGAAAAGGCCCACTGCCCACTGAGCACACATCCTGGAACTCAAAGAAAATAATTTTTGAAGTGGGCAGAGAATGGAGAATAACTCAATTTTAATCTGAGGCACCAGTAAGGGCAGGTCCACAGTTATAGAACCGAGGGTGAAGCAGATAGCCAAAGCAAAATGGAAGCCACAAAGCCTTGGAGAATAGATTATGTTACATAAAGAAAACCAGCCCAGGAAGAATAGAATTTAGGAGAATAAAATTCTGAAGACACCAATAGAAACAATGCTAATGAGGTTTTGGTTTTTTTAAATAGGAAGTATCCTACAATAGTGATATAGGGAACTCACCAAACAGCTTAGGTTTGGGTTTTTGTTTTGTTTTGTTTTTTAAGATAAGTAGAAAAAATAACATAAAGGATAGATATAAAAATATAGGACCACCTTGTTAAAATATTGCCAGGAGTACAAAATCACAGACAGAGCTGAAGTTGGTATGGGAAGCTAAGTATCATGAAAAAAGTCTGGAATATTTGTGTTTGTTTAGTTCTATTGGAGAAAAGATAAAGCTCAATGAAAGACCAAGCCCATCACCTGAGGTAATGAAGATAATAATAACTGACAATAAAGAGAAAATGAAGAGTTAAGATTCCCATTGACTTCCTTTCTTTCAGTCATAAAGAAAGATCTTGGATTGAAAAGGAACAAAAATAACTAATATGGAATTCATTTCAAGATAAGTAAGGCAATGGCAAGAGACCATCTAATACCTTAATGAATTCAAGTCACACAGCCCAGATGAACTACATCAAAGAGGCCTAGATAAACTGATACATGTGGTGTTGAGCCACATCAATCATTTAGAAGATTGTGGAAAATGAGGAAGGTATCACAAGAGTCAAGAAAGGCCCCAAGTAGGAAGAGAACAGACTCTGCCAACCAGAGGCCAGTGAACTTGACTTCAATTTCTAAGAAAATTTGAGAACAGATCAGTAAAGAGTAAAAAAACAGGAGACAATAATTACAAAGACCAACATGGCTTCATGAAAAATAGGCCATGAGAAACTCACCTTATTTCCTTTCTATTCTAGAGACTCTGCTGAACTTACAGGGGTTGGGGGCACTTGTTCTACTCTCTGCTCTGTATCTGTCCATTGCAATTTGTGCCAGATTCAGTTTTAAGGAAATTTAGACTTTAATTATAAATATAATATATTTCTCATGATCATAAGCTGGTTTACAAATCACCACCACAAGATGATGCTAATTATCATAATAGGGTTGGTTTATCAATCTAAGAGGTTCCCAAAGTAGATAGGGAAAAAAAGTATCCAATGCAAAAATATGAAATATGTATAGGATAGGTAATTTATTATTACAAAGAAATAACTGATAAGCAAAAAATAAACAAATTAAATCATACATCAACAGAATAGTCTTTGGTAATATAATTTATAATTATAATTGATTGATAACATTTAAACCTCATCAGAGTATAAAGCATTTTTATATTATTGGTAATTAGACCATTTACATTTCACCTCAGTAAGTACTGTCTAATCAAACAGTTAAAGTTGCCTTCTTTCTGGTTCTGGATCTCTCTGAATACTTCCCCTGCTTCCAGGATATCACAGCCCTTACTTCCACAATCTCCAGTACAGTCAGATCTTTTGGAATTACTTTAGAATTGTCTACCAGTACTTGACCATGTTATACTCATTCACCTAATAGGAGGAAGGAGCAAACACAAAAAGTTAAAAGCACTCACATAAGTTTGTCTATTGAGTTCATACTCAGTGTGGGGAATATTGGAGTACGGGAGAATTCATTCTCCGGCCCTGATTAGAATCATAGAAATTCCACCTGTAAAGAGCTAAACTAACTCTCTCTGTCTCTCTCTGTCTGTCTCTCTCTGTCTGTCTCTCTCTCTGTCTCTCTCTCTCTCTGTCTCTCTGTCTCTCTCTCTCTGTCTCTGTCTCTGTTTTTCTGTGTCTATTTTTCTCTGACTCTCTGTCTCTCTCTTTCCCTCCCCTCTCCCTATTATTCTCTATCTTTCACACACACACACACACACACACACACACACACACCCCTTTTAATTTTAGTTTTGCAAGCATTTGTTTTTCTGACTCTCTTGCTATCTCCCACCTCCACGACTTGAACAATAAAAAGAAAAGGAAAAAAAATCCCTCAAAACAAACATATTCAATGCACCAAGATAAATTGCTCTTAGCACCATATTTCATTTTCAGTTCTCTAAATAAATAATTTGGCATTGTATTGAACAGAGTTCTAAAATCTTTCAAAGTTGTTTTTCCTTTCTTTTTAATGTTTTCCTACTTCTGCTCACTTCTCTCTACATCAGTTCAGAGAAAACTTCCCAGTTTCCTATGAAACGATCCATTTCATTATTCCTTGGGGTACAATAATATTCCATTACATTTATCTTTTCTAGGCAACTACATGGCACAATGGATAAAGTTCTTCGAGTGTATTTTGCACAGTTGTCCAAACCTCCAATCTGTGAAAGTTCTTTGGAGTCCATGGAAGTCCAAATATTGTCTCTTTGAATGCTTTCCCTAATTCCTTAAAGTGAAGAACCTCAAAACAGGTGGAATTCTTTTTTTTTAAGATTTTATATGGCATTTTAATGTTTGTAAAACACTTTATAATACTATCTCATTTGATGTTCACAACAATCCCAAAAGGTATGTGGTATTATAATCCTATTTTACAATTAGGGAAGTGGAAACAGACAGGTTAAGGTGACTCACTCAGGATCACATAATTGATAATTTTGGGGGGAGTTAGCTTTAAACTCGTCTTCCTTGCTCAAAATCTAGTGCTCTATCCACTGAAATATCTAGAAGTTCTAGTGTTGTAGTTTTCATCATGTATGGTTTTCTTAATAGTATTTTATTTCCCCCAATTACATGCCAGCACAATTTTAATATTCATTTTAAAAAGATTTTGCATTCCAAATTTTTCTCCCTCCAATTTTTCCTAAAAAGAGAGGTAATTTGATATAGGTTTTATACATGCTATCATGTAAAACATTTCCATATTAGCCATAGTTGTGAATGAAAAAAAAAAGATCAAAAGGAAAAAACATAAAAAGAATAAAGTAAGTAAAAAAAATATGCTTTGATCTTCATTCAGAATCTGTGAGTTCGTTACCTGGATGTGGAGAGCATTTTCCTTCCTGAGTACTTTGTACTCTTCTTTTGGATCATTGTATTGCTGGGAAGATCTGAGTCATTAATAGTTGATCATTATACAATGTTGCTATGTATAATGTTTCCCTGGTTCTGATCATTTTACTTTGCTTCAGTTCTTACAAGTCTTTCCAAGTTTTCCTGAAATCCGCCTGTTCATCATTTCTTATTGCACAATAGTATAACATTACATTCTTATACCACAGCTTTTAAGAAATTCCCCAATTGAATCTATCTGCCAAGAAAATGTCAGAAACTATACGAACTAAACTACAAAACATTTTCCACACAAATTAAATCAGACCTAGTCAACTGGAAAAACATTAAGTGCTCATGGGTAGGCCGAGCGAATATAATAAAAATGACAATACTACCCAAAAATTTATTTATTTAGCGCCATACCAATCAAACTCCAAAGAAATTATTTTACAGACCTAGAAAAAATAGTAGCAAAGTTCATTTGGAAGAACAAAAGGTCAAGAATTTCAAGGGAATTAATGAAAAAAAAGACAGATGAAGGTGGCCTTGCTGTACCAGATCTAAAACTATATTATAAAGCAGCGGTCATCAAAACCATTTGGTACTGGCTGAGAAATAGAGCAGTCGATCAGTGGCATAGGACAGGATATCAGGACAAGCTAGATAATAATGTTAGCAATTTAGTGTTTGATAAACCCAAAGACCCCAGCTTTTGGGATAAGTGCTCACTATTCGGCAAAAACTGCTGGGAAAATTGGAAACTAGTGTGGAAGAAATTAGGGCTGGACCCACACCTAACACCACACACCAAGATAAGATCTAAATGGGTTCATGATCTAGATATAAAGAGTGATATTCTAAGCAAATTAGAGGAACATAGGATAGTTTACCTCTCAGACCTGTGGAGATGGAATAAATTTATGTCCAAAGAAGATCTGGAACTCTTAATTAAACACCAGATAGATAATTTTGATTATATTAAGTTAAAAAGTTTCTGTACAAACAAAACTAATGCAGGCAAGATTAGGAGGGAAGCAATAAATTGGGAAATCATCTTTACATTTAAGGGTTCTGATAAAGATCTCATTTCTAAGATATATAGAGAATTGTCTCATATTTATAAGAATTCAAGCCATTCTCGAATTGATAAATGGTCAAAGGATATGAACAGACAATTTTCAGATGATGAAATTAAAACTATTTATAATCATATGAAAAGGTGCTCCAAATCACTATTGATAAGAGAAATGCAAATTAGACAACTCTGAGGTACCACTACACACCTGTCAGATTGGCTAAAATGACAGGAAAAGATAACAATGAATGTTGGAGGGGATGTGGGAAGACTGGGACACTGATGCATTGTTGGTGGAACTGTGAATGGATCCAACCATTCTGGAGAGCAATTTGGAGCTATGCTCAAAAAGTTATCAAACTATGCATACCCTTTTATCCAGCAGTGTTTCTATTGGGCTTATATCCCAAAGAAATAATAAAAGAAGGAAAGGGCCCCACATGTGCAAGAATGTTTTTGGCAGCCCTTTTTGTAGTGGCTAGAAACTGGAAACTGAATGGATGCCCATCAATTGGAGAGTGGCTGAATAAATTATGGTATATGAATGTTATGGAATATTATTGTTCTGTAAGAAACGACCAGCAGGACGATTTCAGAGAGGCCTGGAGAGACTTGCATGAACTAATGCTCAGTGAAGGGAGCAGAACCAGGAGATCATTATTCACGGAAACAACAATACTATATGAGGATCAGTTCTAATGGACATGACTCTCTTCAACAATGAAATGCTTCAAACCAGTTCCAATTGTTCGGTGAAGAGAGCCATATACACCCAGAGAGAGGGATGTGAAATGTGGACCACAACATAACATTTTCATGTTCTCTATTGAGGTTTGCTTGCATTGTATTTCCTTTATCAGATTATTCTTTCTTGTAGATATGATTTCTCCTGCACAAAAAAATGATGCAATAACTATACATATATTCGATTTCTTAAATATTCTAGCATAATTATCATGTAGTGGATATCCTGCCATCTAGGGGAGGGGTGGGGAGCGGGGGGGGGGAAATTTGTAACAGAAAGCTTTGTAAGGGTTAATGTTTAGGAATTACCCATACATATGTTTTGCAAATAAAAAGTATTAATAAAAAAAATTTTAAAAAAGAAATAAAAAAAGAAATTCCCCAATTGATTGGCATCCTCTCAATTTATAATATTTGGCCACAATGGAAAAGGCTGCTATAAATATCTTTGCATAAATAAGTGTTTTTCCCTTTTATACAAATTCTCTGGGATACAGCCCTAGTAGTGGTATTGCTGGATCAATAAATATGCATAGTTTGGTTGCTTTTGGGGTATAGCTCTGAATTGTTTTCCAGAATGGTTGGATCAGTTCACAATTGCAACAACAATGTATGAGTGCCCCAATTTTCCCATATTCTCACCAACATTTATCATTTTCCATTTTTTCATATTAGCTTTTCTTCTAGGTATGAAATGAGACTTCAAAGTTGTTTTAATTTGTATTTCTCTAATCAAAGTGATATAAACTTTTTCATATACCTATAGATAGCTTTAATTTCTTTATCTGAAAACTGTCTATTCATATCTCTTGACCATTTATCAGTTGTGGAATGACTTGTATTCCTATATATTTGAATTTAAATATACAGAGTTTTCTATATATTTGAGGAATGAGACCTTTAACAGAGACACTTTGAGTCAAGATTGTTTTCCAGCTTTCTGCTGTCTTTCTAATCTTGGTTGCTTTGATTTTATTTGTGCAAAAGTTTTTTTTTTAATTTAATACAATCATATTTCTCCATTTGGATTACAACATAATATTTTCACCTTTTTGTTGTTTGCTTGCTTTTTTCATTTTTAATCTGATTTTTCTTTTGCAGCATGATTCATGTGGAAATATGTTTAGAAGAATTGCACATATTTAGCCTATATTGGATTAATTGCTGTCTAGGAAGGGAAAAAATTGGAACATAAAGTTTTACAAAGATTAATGTTGAAAACTATCTTTGCACGTATTTTGAAAATAAAAAACTATTATTAAAAATTCTTTAAAAAAACAATTTGGATGCTATACCACTTGGTGCATATATGTTTAGTATTGATAATATTTCATTGTCTGTGGCATCTTTTCGGAAGATGTAGTTTCCCTCCCTAACTCTTTTAATTTGTTATATTTTTGCTTTTGCTTTGTCTAAGATCTGCATTGTTACTGCTGAATTTTTTACTTCAGCTGAAGTACAATAGATTTTGCTATAGCCTCTTATCTTTACTCTATATGTGTGTCTCTCTGCTTCAAGTGTGATTCTCATAAACAACATATTGCAGGATTATATATATATATATTTAATCTACTCAGCTATTCTCTTCCATTTTATCTAGTTCCTATTCACCTTCATCCCATTCATCTTCATCATTATGAAATATTTTCCTCCATCCTATTTTTCCTCCTGTCACCTTTCTTCTTTCATCATTTTCCTCCTTAACAATGTTTGCTTCCAACTACCACCTCCCATTATCTGCCCTGTCTTTTGTTAATCCCAATCCTTCTTTACTTAATTCCATTCTCTCATGCTTTCCTGTTGGGTTTTAGATTTGTATATTCAACTGGTTGATTATTCCCTCTTTGAGCCGATATTGATGACAGTAAGATTCAAGCAATATTCATTGACCACTTTTCCATAGTAGATTTTTCATGTCTCTTCATGTGAAATAATTTACACCATTTTGCCTCTCTTTTCCTTCTGCACCCAGTGTACTCCTCATTCCTTAATTATTTTGTTTATGTCATTCCCTCAAATTCACCTTTTACCCATACCCTCTATCTATGTGCATTCCTTCTAGCTATACTATTAGTGTACAATGTTTAAGAATTATGAGTATTATCTTTCCATGTAGGTATGTAAACAGTTCAACTTTAATTGTTTTCTTTTCCCTTTTTACCTTTTTGGGATTCCTCTAGTTCTTGAAATTGGAGGTCAGAGGTTTTGTTCAATTCTTGTCTTGTGACCAAAATTGTAATGTTGGGATCTCCTTCTGAAAGCTTGAAATTCTTCTATCTCATTGAATGATCATTTTTCCTTTCAAGTATTAAGCTTAATTTTGCTGGGTTGCAGTCCTAGATCCTTTGCCTTTCAGAATATTACATTCCATGACCTCTGATCTTTCAATGTTAAAGTTACTAAATTCTGTATAATCCTGATTGTGGCTCACTGATCTTTGTATTGTTTCTTTCTGACTGCTTCCAGTATTTTTTCCTTGACCAGATAGTTCTGAAATTTAGTTATAGTGTTCCTTGGAGTTTTTATTTTGGGGTTTCTTTCCTGAAGTGATTGTTGGAGTCTTTCAATACTTATTTTGCTCTCTGGTTCCAAGATATCAACGGAATTTTCCTTGATAATATCTTGAATGATACTGTTCAGGTTCTACTTTTGATAATGGCTTTTGGGTAGTCCAATTTCTGACACTGTCTTTCCTGAATTTATTTTCTGGGAAGTTGTTTTTCCAATGAAGTATTTTATAATTTCTTCTATTTTTTCATTCTTTTGGTTTTCTTTGACTAATTCTTAATGTTTCACAGAGTAACTTTCACTTGTCTAATTCTAACTTTCAAGGATTGTTTTTCCTCAATTAGCTTTTGTGTTTCTTTTTCCATTTGCCAGTTCTACTTATTAAACAGTTATTTTCTTTCCCTAAGCTCTTGACTCTTTTTTTCCCATAATCCTTTTGCATCACTCTCATTTCTTTTCCTGATTTTTCACTAAAAGTGACCCTTAGTGCCTCTATAACTCAAAGACCTACTTTTATGGAGCAAGGGAGGTGATCATTCTCTTCCTCTCCCATTAAGGAATACACACACAGATCAGGTACAGCAAGAAATCAGACATCCTTGGGTAGAAACTCTTTCATCACTTTCTTAATACATAGAATCAATCTAGGTTCATCCTAGGATTAGAAAGTATCTGTTCAAAGGATCTCTACCAATGCATAGGACAATCCAAATGGAATTACAAGCTCATTTGATAATGGGATCAAGTGGATTTGTTCAAAAAAAAAAAGAAGAAAAAGAAAAAAGAAAGTTAAATGATACTTGAACATGTATGAGGCTCCAAAAAAGGATTAAGTACTCAGGATTGATAGGAGTTGGTCTTTAAAAAACTGAACAAGATTCTCATCTCTACTATAGAGACACAGCAATTTAGGATGGGTATATTGTGCCCATTGCCTGTTTTGTACCCAACCATGCATGTTTGGTCCAGGATAACCTGTTTCCAGTGGGAAAAGTCTCATATTTATTGGATGATCAACAAACCTCAACCTTTCATCCTTAATAGCCCATTCAGCCTTTTTGATAGGGTTATCAAGCTAGTAGATCAGAGGAATACTATATTTTGATAAAGTATAATATTTTGACCAGGTTTGTAATTTCATTGATAAAAGGAATTCTCAATGAGGAACCTCTCTCTACTAATAGAAATGAGAAATTCTACTCCAATTTACAATCTTAAAGAGTTGTCTGGGACTATTGGGTGGATAAGTAACTTGCTAAAGTCATGGAATTAGCATGTATTAAAAGCAGGTCTTAAGATTTTCCTGATACTGAGTTATGGCATACTTTACATTGTGCAACATTGCTTCTCATCTTACCTAATACTATTCTTATATAAAGGAAAGAGAAATGTGATAATTTTTTTCTCAATAGTATTTTATTTTTCCAAATATATGTAAGTATAGTTTTCAATATTCATTTTTGTAAGATTGTGTGTTCTAAATTTTTCTCCCTCTATCCCTTGCCTCCCCCCTCCCCAAAACAGCAAGCAATCTGATATAGATTAAATATGTTCAATCTGGGGCGGAGCCAAGATGGCGAACTGCGAACAGCTTTCTCTGTGAACTCCTCCGACATTCCCTCAAACCCAGACAAAGTAAGCCTTCCAACTGGTTTCTGAGTGAGGGCCCTGCCAAGCATTTGGACTACAACGCACTTCTATAAAAGATCTACCTTGAAAGAACTCCGGAGAAGGTTAGCCTCAGGGGAAATCGGCCGCTGGTCGCGATCGGACTCCAGCCAAGGCGGAAGTCAGGGCTGCGATAGAGGGGCGGATTTTGGGCACCCAGGAAGCCCCTGGGAGACGCCTGGGCCACTTTGCTCTGCTTGCGGGCAGGTGCTTTGGCAGATCTGCCTTTGGAAGGGGGTGGATCGAGAACAGCTGAAAACGTGGTCCTAGTGCGAATCTAGCCCGACCAGCCTCAGACCGGAAGTCAACTCGGCAAACTGCCCCAGGTCAAATACAAATTGTTGCAGTTTTCTCGGCTTTTGACCAATATCCCAACTTTAAATCATGAGCAAGAAGCAGAAGAGAGCTCTCACCATAGAAAGCTTTTACAGAGAAAAAATAGAACAGTCCCCAGATCCTGACATTATGAAAACAATCCCAGATGAAGCCACAAAGGCAGACTTAAGTTGGTCTCCCTTTCAGAAGGCTTACCTGGATGATTGCATTAAGAATCTCAAAAGAGAGCTAGAAGAAGAATGGGGAAATAAATTGAGATCAGGGCAACAGAAATATCAAAAACTGGAAAATAGGACCGGTGAATTGGAAAAAGAAAACAGTTCACTGAAAAACAAAATTGGTGAATTGGAAAAAATCACCAATTCACTGGAAAATAAAAATGGTGAACTGAAAAACAAAATTGGTGAATTGGAAAAAGACAACAATTCACTGAAAAACAAAATTGGTGAATTGGAAAAAGACAACAATTCACTGAAAAATAAAACTGGCAAAATGGAAAAAGAATGCATTGAATCCAGAAATTCAATTGGCCAGCTACAAAAGGAGCTAAAAAAGATAACTAAAGGAAATAATACTTTAAAAATTAAAATTGAACAAATAGAAGTAAATGACTCAATAAGACTTCAAGAATCAGTTAAACAAAAACAAAAAAAAATGAAAAAATAGAAGAAAATATGAAATATCTCCTAGGAAAAACAACTGACTTGGAAAACAGATCCAGGAGAGACAATCTAAGGACTATCAGACTCCCTGAAAGCCATGATGAAAAAAAAGAACCTGGATGCTATCTTCCAGGAAATGATGAAAGAGAATTGCCCTGATGTTTTAGAATCAGAAGGCAAAATTGGCATTGAAAGAATTCACCGATCACCTCCAGAAAGAGACCCCAAAATTAAAACCCCAAGGAATATCGTGGCCAAATTTCAGGACTATCGCACCAAGGAAAAGATATTGCAAGCAGCTAGAAAGAAACAGTTCAAATACCGAGGAACTGTCATTAGAATTACACAGGATCTGTCAGCTTCCACATTGAAGGATCGAAGGGCCTGGAACCAGATATTCCGAAAGGCAAAAGAACTTGGATTACAGCCAAGAATAAGTTATCCAGCTAGAATGAGCATCATCTTCCAGGGAAGAAGATGGTCATTCAATGATACAGGAGAATTTCACCTATTTCTAATGAAAAGACCTGATCTGAACAAAAAATTTGACCTCCAAATAGAGAACTCAAGAGAAACATAAAAAGGTAAAAAGGAAAACTCTTGAGAACTATATTCCTACTATAGGTATCCTTTAAAGAATGGCAGTATAATTTGATTTTTCTTTGATAATAATGGAAAAGAAATTAGAGGTGGAAGGGATACCATACTGAAAAAGAAAAAGGGGAGAGGGGGGAAAAGGAGGCAAAATAAAGTAAAAATAAAGGAGGTAAAATAAGGCAAAATCTCATAAAGAGACATAGAAGATCTAATATAATTGAGGGGAAGAAGGGAGGGCGATGAGTATTGTGTAAACCTTACTCTCATTAGATTGGACTCTAAGAGAGTACATCAGACACATTTGGCTTCAAAGAAAGCACTGACCCTCCTTGTGGGAAGGTAGGAGGGAGGGGAGAAAAGGAAAGGGATAAACTAATAGAAGGATTAGGGGAAAGGTATAAAGGAGAGGGAGGGACTATAAAGGGAGGAGGATTATTGGTGGGAGGTGGTCATCAAGAGCAAAGTACTGGGGAGGGGGGAAGGGAGAGAGGGGAAAGGGAAGAGAAAATCATAACTCTGGGTAAATAAGATGGCAGGGAATACAGATATAGTTATTTTAACTGTGAATGTGAACGGGATGAACTCTCCCATAAAACGGAAGCGGGTAGCAGACTGGATTAAAAGCCAGAATCCTACAATATGTTGTTTACAAGAAACACATCTAAAACATAGAGATACATACAGAGTGAAGGTAAAGGGCTGGAGCAGAATCTTCTATGCTTCAGGTGAACAAAGAAAGGCAGGGGTAGCAATCCTTATCTCGGATCAAGTAAAAACAAAAATAGATCTAATTAAAAGACATACATTTTACTAAAGGGTTCCATAGACAATGAAGCAGTATCAAAACTTAACATATATGCACCAAGTGGTATAGCATCCAAATTCCTAGAGGAAAGGTTAAGAGAGATGCAAGGAGAAATAGACAGTAATACTATACTAGTGGGAGATCTCAACCTTGCTCTCTCAGAATTAGATAAATCAAATTCCAAAATAAATAAGAAAGAAGTTAGGGAGGTTAACAAAAGGCTAGAAAAGTTAGGTATGATAGATCTCTGGAGGAAATTGAATGGTGATAGAAGGGAGTATACCTTTTTCTCAGGGGTTCATGGAACTTATACAAAAATTGATCATATGTTAGGGCATAAAAACCTCAAAATCAAATGCAGAAAAGCAGAAATAGTAAATGCATCCTTCTCAGATCATGATGCAATAAAACTCACATGTAATATAAGGCCAGGAGAAAATAGGCCACAAATTATTTGGAAATTAAATAATCTAATCCTGAAGAATGAATGGGTGAAAGAGCAAATTATAGACACAATCGAAAATTTCATCCAGGAGAATGACAACAATGAGACAACATACCAAAATTTGTGGGACTCGGCTAAAGCGGTTATAAGGGGTAATTTTATATCTCTAGATGCTTACTTGCGTAAAACAGAGAAGGAGAAGATTAATGAACTGGGCTTACAATTAAAAAAGCTAGAAAAAGACCAAATTACAAACCCTCAATTAAATACCAAATTGGAAATTCTGAAAATTAAAGGGGAGATCAATAAAATTGAAAATAAGAAAACTATTGAATTAATAAATAAAAGTAAGAGTTGGTTTTATGAAAAAACCAACAAAATAGATAAGCCTTTAGTTAATTTGATTAGAAAAAGAAAAGAGGAAAATCAAATTATTAGTCTCAAAAATGATAAGGGAGAACTTTCCTCCAATGAAGAGGAAATTAGAATAATTATTAGGAGTTTCTTTGCCCAACTTTATGCCAATAAATTTGAGAATGTAAATGAAATGGAGGAATATCTACAAAAATATAGATTGCCCAGATTAACAGAAGAGGAAATAAATTATTTAAATAGCCCTATTTCAGAAAAAGAAATAGAACAAGCTATTAATCAACTCCCTAAGAAAAAATCTCCAGGACCAGATGGATTTACATGTGAATTTTACCAAACATTCAAAGAACAATTAATCCCAATACTATATAAACTATTCAAAAAAATAGGGAAAGAAGGTGTACTACCAAATTCCTTCTATGACACAGATATGGTGCTGATAGCTAAACCAGGTAGGGAGAAAACTGAGAAAAAAAACTATAGACCCATTTCCCTAATGAATATTGATGCAAAAATTTTAAATAAGATTTTAGCAACAAGATTACAGAAAGTCATCCCCAGGATAATACATCATGACCAAGTAGGATTTATACCAGGAATGCAGGGCTGGTTCAATATTAGGAAAACTATTAGCATAATCAATTATATTAATAACCAAATTAATAAAAATCATATGATTATCTCCATAGATGCAGAAAAAGCCTTTGATAAAATCCAACACCCATTCCTATTAAAAACACTGGAGAGTATAGGAATAAATGGGCTTTTCCTTAAAATGATTAGTAGTATCTACTTAAAACCTTCAGCAAGCATCATATGTAATGGAGTCAAACTAGAACCATTCCCAATCAGAT
>JAJPUD010005368.1:111375-149118 GCA_023553655.1 Myrmecobius fasciatus
AAAAAAAGAACCTGGATGCTATCCTCCAGGAAATCATGAAAGAGAATTGCCCTGATGTTTTAGAATCAGAAGGCAAAATTGGCATTGAAAGAATTCACCGATCACCTCCAGAAAGAGACCCCAAAATTAAAACCCCAAGGAATATCGTGGCCAAATTTCAGGACTATCGCACCAAGGAAAAGATATTGCAAGCAGCTAGAAAGAAACAGTTCAAATACCGAGGAACTGTCATTAGAATTACACAGGATCTGTCAGCTTCCACATTGAAGGATCGAAGGGCCTGGAACCAGATATTCCGAAAGGCAAAAGAACTTGGATTACAGCCAAGAATAAGTTATCCAGCTAGAATGAGCATCATCTTCCAGGGAAGAAGATGGTCATTCAATGATACAGGAGAATTTCACCTATTTCTAATGAAAAGACCTGATCTGAACAAAAAATTTGACCTCCAAATAGAGAACTCAAGAGAAACATAAAAAGGTAAAAAGGAAAACTCTTGAGAACTATATTCCTACTATAGGTATCCTTTAAAGAATGGCAGTATAATTTGATTTTTCTTTGATAATAATGGAAAAGAAATTAGAGGTGGAAGGGATACCATACTGAAAAAGAAAAAGGGGAGAGGGGGGAAAAGGAGGCAAAATAAAGTAAAAATAAAGGAGGTAAAATAAGGCAAAATCTCATAAAGAGACATAGAAGATCTAATATAATTGAGGGAAAGAAGGGAGGGCGATGAGTATTGTGTAAACCTTACTCTCATTAGATTGGACTCTAAGAGAGTATATCAGACACATTTGGCTTCAAAGAAAGCACTGACCCTCCTTGTGGGAAGGTAGGAGGGAGGGGAGAAAAGGAAAGGGATAAACTAATAGAAGGATTAGGGGAAAGGTATAAAGGGGAGGGAGGGACTCTAAAGGGAGGAGGATTATTGGTGGGAGGTGGTCATCAAGAGCAAAGTACTGGGGGGGGGGGGGGAGAGAGGGGAAAGGGAAGAGAAAATCATAACTCTGGGTAAATAAGATGGCAGGGAATACAGATATAATTATTTTAACTGTAAATGTGAATGGGATGAACTTTCCCATAAAACGGAAGCGGGTAGCAGACTGGATTAAAAGCCAGAATCCTACAATACGTTGTTTACAAGAAACACATCTAAAACATAGAGATACATACAGAGTGAAGGTAAAGGGCTGGAGCAGAATCTTCTATGCTTCAGGTGAACAAAGAAAGGCAGGGGTAGCAATCCTTATCTCGGATCAAGTAAAAACAAAAATAGATCTAATTAAAAGAGATAAGGAAGGAAACTACATTTTACTAAAGGGTTCCATAGACAATGAAGCAGTATCAATACTTAACATATATGCACCAAGTGGTATAGCATCCAAATTCCTAGAGGAGAAGTTAAGAGAGATGCAAGGAGAAATAGACAGTAATACTATACTAGTGGGAGATCTCAACCTTGCTCTCTCAGAATTAGATAAATCAAATTCCAAAATAAATAAGAAAGAAGTTAGGGAGGTTAACAAAAGGCTAGAAAAGTTAGGTATGATAGATCTCTGGAGGAAATTGAATGGTGATAGAAGGGAGTATACTTTTTTCTCAGGGGTTCATGGAACTTATACAAAAATTGATCATGTGTTAGGGCATAAAAACCTCAAAATCAAATGCAGAAAAGCAGAAATAGTAAATGCATCCTTCTCAGATCATGATGCAATAAAACTCACATGTAATATAAGGCCAGGAGAAAATAGACCACAAGTTATTTGGAAATTAAATAATCTAATCCTGAAGAACGAATGGGTGAAAGAGCAAATTATAGACACAATCGAAAATTTCATCCAGGAGAATGACAACAATGAGACAACATACCAAAATTTGTGGGACTCGGCTAAAGCGGTTATAAGGGGTAATTTTATATCTCTAGATGCTTACTTGCGTAAAACAGAGAAGGAGAAGATTAATGAACTGGGCTTACAATTAAAAAAGCTAGAAAAAGACCAAATTACAAACCCTCAATTAAATACCAAATTGGAAATTCTGAAAATTAAAGGGGAGATCAATAAAATTGAAAATAAGAAAACTATTGAATTAATAAATAAAAGTAAGAGTTGGTTTTATGAAAAAACCAACAAAATAGATAAGCCTTTAGTTAATTTGATTAGAAAAAGAAAAGAGGAAAATCAAATTATTAGTCTCAAAAATGATAAGGGAGAACTTTCCTCCAATGAAGAGGAAATTAGAGTAATAATTAGGAGTTTCTTTGCCCAACTTTATGCCAATAAATTTGATAATGTAAATGAAATGGAGGAATATCTACAAAAATATAGATTGCCCAGATTAACAGAAGAGGAAATAAATTATTTAAATAGCCCTATTTCAGAAAAAGAAATAGAACAAGCTATTAATCAACTCCCTAAGAAAAAATCTCCAGGACCAGATGGATTTACATGTGAATTTTACCAAACATTCAAAGAACAATTAATCCCAATACTATATAAACTATTCAAAAAAATAGGGAAAGAAGGTGTACTACCAAATTCCTTCTATGACACAGATATGGTGCTGATAGCTAAACCAGGTAGGGAGAAAACTGAGAAAGAAAACTATAGACCCATTTCCCTAATGAATATTGATGCAAAAATTTTAAATAAGATTTTAGCAACAAGATTACAGAAAGTCATCCCCAGGATAATACATCATGACCAAGTAGGATTTATACCAGGAATGCAGGGCTGGTTCAATATTAGGAAAACTATTAGCATAATCAATTATATTAATAACCAAATTAATAAAAACCATATGATTATCTCCATAGATGCAGAAAAAGCCTTTGATAAAATCCAACACCCATTCCTATTAAAAACACTGGAGAGTATAGGAATAAATGGGCTTTTCCTTAAAATGATTAGTAGTATCTACTTAAAACCTTCAGCAAGCATCATATGTAATGGAGTCAAACTAGAACCATTCCCAATAAGATCAGGAGTGAAACAAGGCTGCCCACTGTCACCATTACTATTTAATATTGTATTAGAAATGTTAGCTTTAGCAATAAGAGAAGAAAAAGAGATAAAAGGAATCAGAGTAGGTAGTGAAGAAACCAAATTATCACTCTTTGCAGATGACATGATGGTATACTTAGAGAACCCTAGAGACTCAACTAAAAAACTACTAGAAACAATTCACACCTTTAACAAAGTGGCAGGATACAAAATAAATCCACATAAATCATCAGCATTTTTATATATTACCAATAAAGTTCAGCAGCAAGAGATACAAAAAGAAATTCCATTCAAAATAACTGTTGATAGTATAAAATATTTGGGAATTTATCTGCCAAGGGATAGTCAGGAACTATATGAACTAAATTACAAAACACTTTCCACACAAATCAAATCAGACCTAGTCAATTGGAAAAACTTAAAATGCTCATGGGTAGGACGAGCGAATATAATAAAAATGACAATACTACCCAAACTAATTTACTTATTTAGTGCCATACCAATCAAACTCCCAAGAAATTATCTTACAGATCTAGAAAAAGTAGTAGCAAAGTTCATTTGGAAAAACAAAAGGTCAAAAATTTCAAGGGGATTAATGAAAAAAAAGGCTGAAGATGGTGGACTTGCTGTACCAGATCTAAAACTATATTATAAAGCAGCAGTCATCAAAACCATTTGGTACTGGCTAAGAAATAG
This sequence comes from Myrmecobius fasciatus, assembly GCA_023553655.1. Taxonomy (NCBI): domain Eukaryota; kingdom Metazoa; phylum Chordata; class Mammalia; order Dasyuromorphia; family Myrmecobiidae; genus Myrmecobius; species Myrmecobius fasciatus. The sequence continues at coordinate 115,074 of JAJPUD010005368.1, forward strand.
AGTAGTCGATCAGTGGAATAGGATAGAATCACAAGACAAACTAGGCAATAACTATAGCAATTTGGTTTTTGATAAACCCAAAGACCCCAGCTTTTGGGATAAGTATTCACTATTTGACAAAAACTGCTGGGAAAACTGGAAACTAGTGTGGAAGAAATTAGGGCTTGACCCACATCTAACACCACATACCAAGATAAGATCTAAATGGGTTCATGATCTGGATATAAAGAGTGATTTTGTAAACAAGTTAGAGGAACATAATATAGTTTACCTCTCAGACCTGTGGAGATGGAATAAATTTATGTCCAAAGAAGAACTGGAACTCTTAATTGAAAACCAGATAGATAACTTTGACTATATTAAGTTAAAAAGTTTTTGTACAAACAAAATCAATGCAGACAAGATTAGGAGGGAAGCAATAAATTGGGAAATCATCTTTACATTTAAGGGTTCTGATAAAGGTCTCATCTCTAAAATATATAGAGAATTGTCTCATATTTATAAAAATTCAAGCCATTCTCCAATCAATAAATGGTCAAAGGATATGAACAGACAATTTTCAGAGGATGAAATTAAAACTATTTATAGTCATATGAAAAGGTGCTCCAAATCACTATTGATCAGAGAAATGCAAATCAAGACAACCCTGAGGTACCACTTCACACCTGTCAGATTGGCTAAAATGACAGGAAAAGTTAATGATGAATGTTGGAGGGGTTGTGGGAGGGCTGGGACACTGATGCATTGTTGGTGGAGCTGTGAACGGATACAGCCATTCTGGAGAGCAATTTGAAGCTATGCTCAAAAAGTTATCAAACTGTGCATACCCTTTGACCCAGCAGCATTTCTATTGGGCTTATATCCCAAAGAAATCATAAAGGAAGGAAAAGGCCCCACATGTGCAAGAATGTTTGTGGCAGCCCTTTTTGTAGTGGCTAGAAACTGGAAATTGAATAGATGCCCTTCAATTGGAGAATGGCTGAATAAATTATGGTATATGAATATTATGGAATATTATTGTTCTGTAAGAAATGACCAGCAAGATGATTTCAGAGAGGCCTGGAGAGACTTACATGAACTGATGCTGAGTGAAATGAGCAGAACCAGGAGATCATTATACACGGCAACAACAGTACTATATGACGTTCAATTCTGATGGACATGGCTCTCTTCAACAATGAAATGTTTCAAACCACCTCCAATTGTTCACTGAAGAAAGCCATATACACCCAGAGAGAGGGATGCGAAATGTGGACCACAACATAACATTCTCATACTCTTTGATTGATGTTTGCTTTCATTGTGTTTCCTTTATCTGATATATCATTTGTGTAGATAAGATTTTTCTTGCACAACAATGATAAGTTTGGAAATATGTATACATATATTCGATTTGCCAATATTTTCACATAATTAACATGTAGTGGATATCCTGCCATCTAGGGGAGGGGTGGGGAGTTGGGGGGAAAAATTTGTAACGGAAAGCTATGTAAGGGTTATTGTTGAAGAATTACCCACACATATGTTATGCAAATAAAATAAAATTTAAAAAAAATATGTTCAATCCTTTTAAACATATTTCCATTTTTGTCATATTGCAAAAGAAAAATCAGACCAAAAGGGAAAAAATGAAAAAGAAAAAACAAACAAAAATTGAAAATACAATGCTTTGTATTGGCTAATATGAAAAAAATAATAGAAAATAATAGAAAAGATAATGATAAACATTGAAAGGGATGTGGGAAAACTGGAACACTAACACATTGGTAGTGGAGTTATGAATGGATCCATCCATTCTGGAGAGCAATTTGGAACTATGCCCAAAGGGTATCAAACTATGATTTAGAACCTTTGATTCAGCAGTGTCTCTGCTGGGTTTGTATCCAAAACAGATCATAAAAAAGGGGAAAAGACCCAGATGTGCAAAAATGTTTGTAGTAGCAGCTTATTTTGTAGAGGCAAGGAACTGGAAATTGAGCAGATGCCCACAAGTTGGGGAATGACTGAATAAGTTATGGTATATGAATGTTATGAAATATTAATGTCATATAAGAAATGATGAGCACGCTGACTTCAGAAAAGCCTGGAAAGACTTACATGAACTGATAATAAATGAAATGAGTAGAATCAAGAGAATATTGTACACAGCAACAACAATGTGGTGATCAATTTGATGGACTTGGCTATTTTCAGCAATGAGGTGATTCAAGGCAATTTCAGTAGGCTTGTGATGGAAAGGGCCATCAGCATCCAGAGAGAGGACTATGAAGACTGAATGTGAATCATAGCATGATATTTTCACCTTTGTTTTTATTGTAGTTGTTGTTTGCTTGCTTGTTTTTTTTTCTTTCTCTTTTTTCCCTTTTGATATGATTTTTCTTATACAGTATGATAAATATGGAAATACACTTAGAAGTGCACATGTTTAACTTATGTTGTATTACTTGCTGTCTAGGGGAGGTAAAGGGGGGAAGGAGGGAGAAAAAATTTGGAACACAAGATTTTGCAAGAGTGAATGTTGAAAACTATTTTTGTATGTATTTTGAAAAATAAAAAGCTATTATTATTTTTAAAAAGGAAGAAAAAATACTATGCTCTGATCCAAATTCAATCTCCATAGTTCTCTGGATGCAGATGGCATTTTCTATCTCAAGTCTATAAGAATTGGCTTAAAACACCACATTGTTGAGAAGAGCCAAGTCCATCACAGTTGAACATCATGAAATGTAGTAATTGTTAGCTCAATGCTGCTTTTTATGAAGTCTCCAGTGGTGTACCTCAGGGATCTGTGTTTAGCCTTGTTCTACTAACCATTTTTATTGTTGACTTGGCTAAAGTCAGTTGTCATGCCCATCAAATTTTCAAAACACAAAAATCTAGAAGTGATAGTTAATTCAATGGATACCAGATTCAGGATCCAAATGAATCGTTATGAACTAGAATATTGGATTGAATTTAATAAGATTTTGTGAAATTTTATGATGACTTAAAGAAATTTTGTGAAAGGTAGTTATGCATTAGGTCATAGCTTTCAATGACCTTTGAGATTCTATGAGTTTTGAACTAGAAATCTCTCCAGGCATCGCCATATGATGACGACTATCACAGATTTTCTATTGCCAAGTCTGGAAACCTTGGGGGTGGAAAAAAGCCTGCTTGAATCACCAAGCCTCAGCGGTAATCAGTGAGGAGAAGCCTAAAGTAATGGAATAACCCTGATGCAATTATATATTGATTGGGAGCATTATAGCCACTTATGATTGCTTCTTATTGATACAAATCCACTGGGCAGCCTGCTCAGATACAGCTGTGCAAGAACAAGGAAAGAGAAAGAGAAAGAAACAGAAAGAACAAGATAGAGAAAGAAGCAATCAGAGTGTTCAGTCACTTCAGTGGTCTGGCATTTAAAACTCTTCATAATCCAGTCCCTTGCTATTTTTTCAGTCTTCTAATGTTGTACTTTATTCCCCTTTTGTGAATTCTGTGATCCAGCTAAACTGGCCTATTTGCTCTTTATTATACATGACATTCCAACTTCCATTTTCATGCCATTTCATTTATTTTATTTTATTTTTAATTTACAGAATAAAAGTCATTCTGAAGAAGATGGTTAAGCAGGTTGGAAATTTCCAGGTTTTCCAGAGTTCTTCCTTAAACAGACAGAAAATCATGATAAAATAAACACAGAAAAGTAAAAATAAAGGGGTTAAGCAATTGTGCTCCTAAAACAACTTGAGAGGACCTCAGAAAAGATCTCAGGACCTCCATGTTTTTTCACTGGCTATCCCCCATGCTTAGAATGCTTGCCCTCCTTGCCACTCTCTCTTGACTTCTCTGCTTTCTACAAAATTCAGCCCAAATCCCACCCATGGCAGGAGTTTTTTCTGATTTCCTCCTGACTGCTAATTCATTTCTGAAATTACCATCTTTTCTCTCTCTGTCTCTTTGTCTTTGCCTCTCACTCTCTCTCTCTCCATATGTGTGTGTGTTATTCCCACAGAAGTAAATATATATAAATGTGCGTATATATGCATATACGTATACATATATATATGTGTGTTACATATATATATATGGGTGTATATATGTATGTATGTATATATGTGTGTGTGTGTGTGTGTGTGTGTGTGTGTATAGGTGACTCAGGAGGTAGAGAGTACTAGACCTGGAGTCGGGAAGATTTATATTTGAAAGTTTAAATCCAGCTCAGTCACTCACTAGCTATGTGACAATGGCCAAGTCACTTCATCTGGTTTGCCTCAGATTCCTCATCTATAAAATGAGTCAGAGAAGGAAAACACTTCAGTGTCTTTGCCAGACAAAAACAAACAAACAAAACAAATGGAATTACAAAGAGTCAAACAACTGAAAAGCAACTGAAATATACATATATATGCATGTATGTATATGTGTACACACATATGGAGAAAGTACCTAATGATTTGTGTGTTGTCTCCCCCATGAGAGTATCATTCAGTCAATAAATATGTTTGTTATGTGCCAGACACTGTGCTAAGCACTGAGGATGCAATGAAAGGCAGAAGGCACTTCCTGCCTTCAAGGAACTCACAATCTAATAGGAGAGACAGATTGTTGTTGTTTGTCCCTCATTCTAGAAGATACCAGAGCCATGACCTGCAAGTAAATTGGATCTAAGTGAGGGTGGGCTGTGCAAGGTCACCTGCCTCACTTTCCCCTCCAGAACCATCTGGGTCCAGTGGCCAGAGATAGATCAGGATGACTGGAGATGCAATGGGAAACTTTGGCCTTTTTTAGCTTAGCTCTTTAACAGGTCTCAGTTTATCTGAGGCAATACCTATTTAGTGATTTAAGGCTAAGTTTAGAAAAATGACCTCTTTAGCCTACTAAAAAAAAATCAATCTGGGAGGGGAAAACTCATGATCTTTGGCCAGAACAGAAACAACTGCTATTAATATTCACTCAGCCATCAAAACCCAAACAATGACCATCAGAAACATGGGCTGGGACTTATTATTGGCCAATCAGTGAGACCCAATGTGATTTGGTTTCAAGACATGCCCAATTACCTCTATTTGAATCTCAATAGAAATGACCAGAGCTTGTTTTTTTCCAGAGTTCTATTTCAATAAATCTGCTTTCCTTGGGGCAGATCAACCACATGTAAGTGCATGATTTTCCATGTGGACAGAGAGAGAAAGAGAGGAAAACAATAGCAATATTTTTTTAAGAATGACTGAGTGAATAAGTTATTTTGACTATTATAAATACCCATATTGCTATAAAGGGCATATAAAGAAAGATGCTATCTGCATTAAGGGAAAGGACTGAGAAATAGATATATAGAATAATTTTACAGATATATCTAGATACAGATATATGAAAAATATGCCTAAGATAACTTGAGAGGAAATCAGAAAAGACCTTGGGTTCTCCATGTTCAGATATTACATACACACAGACACACACAGATATAGATATAGATAAAGATTCATATAATGGTAGCCATCTCTAGGTTGGGGTGGGGGGAGGGTAGAAAAAAAAGGAAACTTACATGATAATTTTGTTATATATTTGAATTTTTTTTTGCAATTACTATTGCTAATTGTATTTCCCCCATTTATTCTATCTCTCTTTTCATCCTATACCTCCTCAAAAGTGTTTTGCTCCTGACCACTCCCTCCCCCAATATGTCCTCTTTTTTATCACCCTTCCCCCTTCCCATTCCCCTCCTATTTTCCTGCAGGGTAAGATATATTTCTCTGCATCTATTGAGTATGTATGTTATTTCCTATTTAAGCCAATTCTAATGAGAGTAAGGTTCACTCACTCTCTTCCCTCTCTTCCTCTCCACTGCAAAAGCTTTTTCTTGTCTCTTTTTTAATGGCAGATAATTTGCACTATTCCATTTCTCCCTTTCTCTTTCTCCCAGTACATTCCTCTCTCATCCCTTAATTTCATCATTTAAAAAAAAAGATATTATCTTTCCATATTCAACTCATCCTCATGCCCTCTATCTATATCTACTCCTTCTAAATGCCATAATAATGAGAACATTCTAATGAGTTGCAAATGTCATCTCTCAGGTAGGAATGTAACAGATAAACCTTATTAAGTCCCTTATGATATCACTTTCCTGATTAAGTCCTTGTGCTTCTCCAGAGTATTGTATTTGAAAATCATATTTTCCATTCAGCTCTGATCTTTTCATCATGAATGTTTGAAAATCCTCTGTTTCATTAAATGACCACCTTTTCTTATGAAGGATTATATCATTTTTGCTGGGCAGGTGATTCTTGGTTACAATCCCAGCTCCTTTGCTCTCTGGAATATCATATTCCAAGCCTTTCAATCCTATAATACAGAAACTGCTAAATCTTGTGTTATCCTGACTGTGGCACTACTATACTTGAATTGTTTCTGGATGCTTGTAATATTTTCTTCTTGATATGGGAATTCTGGAATGTCTATAATATTTCTGGGAGTTTTTATTTGGGGATCTCTTTCAGGAGGTGATTGGTGAATTCTTTTAATTTCTATTTTACCTTCTGGTTCTAGAATATCATGACAGTTTTCCTTGATAATTTCTTAAAAGATGTCTAGAATCTTTTTTTGATCATGACTTTCAAATAGACCAATAATTTTTAAAATCTCTCTTTTTGATCTATTTTCCAAGTCAGTTGTTTTTCCAATGAGATATTTTTCTCATTTTTTCTATTTTTCTATTTTTGTTTTACTTTATTGTATCTTGATTTCTCATGAAGTCATTAGCTTCCATTTGCACAATTCTATTTTTTAAGGAATTATTTTTCTCCTGAGTGGATGCCCATCAGTTGAAGAATGGCTGAATAAGTTATGATATATGAGTGCTATGGAATATTATTGTTCCATAAAAAACAATTAGCAGGATGATTTCAGAGAGGCCTGGAGAGATTTATATGAACTAATGATAAGTGAAATGAGCAGAACCAGGAGATTATTGTACAAGGTAACAAGAAGATTAAATGATGATGAGTTCTGATGGACATGGCTATTTTCAACAATGAGACAATTCAGGCCATGAACTTGTAATGAAGAGTCATCTATACCCAGAGAGAGGACTGTGGGAACTGAGTGTGGATCACAACAAGCATTTTCACTCACTTTGTTGTTGCTTGCTTGCATTTTATTTTCTTTCTCTTTTATTTTTCCTTTTTGATTTGATTTTTCTTGTTCAGCAAGATAATTATAGAAATATGTATGCATATATTGGATTTAACATATATTTTTACCATATTTAACACATATTGCATTACTTGCCATATAGGAGAGGGGATGAGGGGAAGGGGGGGAAATTGGAACACAAGGTTTTGCAAGGGTTAATGTTGAAAAATTATACATGCACATGGTTTGAAAATAAAAAACTTTAATTTAAAAAATAAAGAAAAATATAAAGAAAAAAAGACAAAGGAATTATTTTGCTCAGTGAACAAAAATATCACCTTTCCTCATTGGCCAATTTTGCTTTTTAAGGCACTTTTCTCTTCATTAGTTATTTGTATTTCCTTTTGTATCTTTCTCAATTCTTTCCCTAATTTTTCTTCTATTTCCCTTACTTGATTTTCAAAGTCCCTTTTGAACTCTTCCATGGCCTGAGCCCAATTCTTATTTTTCTAGGAAACTTTGGATATAGGAACTTTGACTTTGTTATCATCTTCTGAGTGCATATTTTGTCACCATAATAACTTTCAAAGGTCAGAAATATTTTATTGTTTTCTGCTCATTTACCTAGCTTATTTATTACTGGACTTTTAACTGTTTGTTAAGGAAGAGCTCTGTTTCCAGGGTAGAGGGTTCACTGTCCTAAGCTTCAGGTGCTTTATGCAGAAATCCTTCTAGGAATCTGACCATTCATTTCTGTCCTGGAGCATTTAAGTGTGTCTCCAGCCCACAGTAGCTGTAAGATCTAGTCTGCTGGCCTCTGGGGCTCTGCTGACTGGGGCTGCACAACACACTCCCACCCTGTTGCCACAGACTCTACACTGACTTTCTGAGTGCTCCCTAATAATCTGGGCTGTGAGGTCCAGAAGCCTCCAACACTGCTGCTGATCTAGAGGTCCCGCCTTGGTGAGCCTGGGGTCTGAGCCTGCACTGGGATTGCACATTAGGTTCCCATTCTGGTTTCAGAAATCTTTTCTGCTGATCCTCTAGTTCCTCTTTGGGGTCTCTGGACTGAAAGGCCTGGAAGCCTCCAGTTCTGTCACGGACTCAGAAGTTGAGCCCAAGCTGGGGCTGGGGCTGGATCCAGGTTTGCACACTGGACTCCCTTCTTTTCTGCTAAGTTTCCAAGCAGCCTTCACCTATAATGTGTTCTACTCCATTTTCTAGGATGTTCTGATGCTCTAAAATTTGCCTGGAGTCATTATTTAAAGAAATTTGGAGCAATTTGGGGGAGAAGTTGGGCAAGTTCTCTGCCATCTTGGTTCTGCTTTCTGTTGTATAATTGAAAGGACTACTAGCAAGTAGTACATAGAGAGACAACACGAAAAAAGAACTATGTACAAACAAGATATCAGCAAGATAAATTAGAAATAATCACCAGAGAAAAGGACTACATTAATAGGGATCAGAAAGGTTTCTAGTAGAAAAAGTTACTTTAGCTGGGACTTGGAGAAAGCCAGAGAAGGGAGAAGGCTGAGATGCCCCTTCCTGAGAGGACACACTATTTTTCCCTTCCTTTATATCTTTAGCACTCAGCTCTGTGCATGGTACTTGGTAAATGCTAAATAAGCACTTGGTGATTGATTGCTTGAGATATATGAGAGCAGCAGCCCCATGTCTTGTATGCTTTGCTCTGGCCCCTCCATCAGTAGAACAGCCACCACATGTCACAGTTGTTCTATCAGCAAGTGAATGTAGTAGAAAGTCCATTGGTCTTGAAATCTGCATAATTGAGTTCAAGTCCCAACTCTGACAAGAGCTTTCTGACTCGAGAAAGCTCACTTACCTTCTCTGAACTCTGTTTAATCTATAAAATGAGGCTAATGGTATTTAAACTGCCCTCCTCATAGAGTTATTAAGAGGAAATGAGAATTATTGCTTCAGTTTTGCATCATTTCCTGTATAGTCAACACTCACTAATTGGGGAAAGCCCAATCCAAGTTAGATTAAAAAATCTGGATTATAAAATTCTCTTCCCTATTTTTCCTTCTCAAAGGCTTGACTCTGGTTCCTCCATGAAGCCTTTATAATAAATATTTGTTACATTCCTACTATGTACCAGACACTGTGCTAGGTGCAAGGGATACAATGACAAAAGTGAAACATCCCCTATCCTCAAAGAGTTGATAATCTACTTGAAGGTCCTTCTCCTCTGCATCTCTCACAGCACTACCTGAATGTCCCACTCAATTCATCTGTTAATTACATTCTGTCTTATATTTTGAGTTGTGGTTTCCATGCATGTATATTGCAGTCTACTAACTGGCCTGCAGTTTTATGCATTCTAGGACTGTTGTCTAGGACCTTGTTTGTATATTTCCCAATATGTCTCCCACAGGGACACACCCAAAGTAGGGGCTCTGCAAAGACCTAGAGATTTAGTCTTAACTTTTAAAGTATCCCTAGAGTCAATTGCAAAGAGTTACAAAACTGTTATTAGAGGAAGAACCTGGGATTCAAGCCAGCATGATTCAACAAACATATTAAGCTCCTCAAAGTCAGCCAACCAAGGATTAGGCTAGGCTCTGTAGATACAAAGACCAAAAAGTCACTGCCCTCTAGCAGCTTACATTTCACTAGAAGCAATAGTTTCCACAGATGAGTAAATATCAAATACCTTTGCCTGAGGAAGGAAAGGAAAGGAAAGGAAGGAAACACACATTTATTAAATTCCTACTATGTGCTTGGCACTGTGCTAAGTGCTGTACAAAATATCATTTCATTTGAAATTTACTATAATATTGGGAAATGGATACTGTTATTATTCCCATTTTACAACTGAGAAAACTGATGCAGAAAAAGGTTGTGACACAGCTAATAGGCATTGAAATGAAATTTGAACTCAAGTCTTCCTGGCTCCAGGACAATAGCTCTATTCACTGTTCCCCTAACAACCCCATAACAATTCCACTCATCTGATCTAGACTTTCATTTGTTCTAGAGACCAAAGGAAGATTATTGTTGGGATACAGTGAAAGACAGTTAGATCAATCCTGATGATTATTATCTTTTTTTTCTCTCTTAATGCAAGATTAAAACTGCACCCTTTCCTTTCTCTTTCTTCCTTCCCTCCAACTCACAGAGATTTCATAGAACTCAGACACTGGAACAGGAATCCTCAAAAGAAGAAAAAAACATAGGGAGGTTTAATACTTAGTTTATACAGAACAGCATCACACTTCCATTTCCCCATCTCCCCTCTTCTTCATTGTTTTTTCTTTCTCTTAGGAGATTCTCAGGAAGGTTTTTGTTTCACCTTAATAGAGAGCAAATTAAAAAGGTCACAAGGGACTCAGAAGCTTTTCTAAGTGGACAATGACAACTTTTGGAGGTCAGGTCCCTGTGCTGCCAATAACCATAGCCACATCTTTGTCCATTGTTCCCAAGATTGGCAATAGAAAAATGGAGGTCAGAGGTGATCCATGTCAGGGGCCTATTCCAGACCTAACTTTGAGGAAGACAAGAGCAGGAACCAGATTGAAAATCTAAGGTCCTGAGCTAGATACTTGGACATACAGTCTCTCAATCTCTCAGTTTCTCTTTCTCTGTCTCTGTCTCTCTGCCTCTCTCTGTCTCTCTGTCTCTCTGTGTCTGTCTCTCTACCTCTCTCTCTCTCTGTCTCTGTCTCTCGCTTTCTCTCTCTCTCTGTCTCTCTCTGTCTCTGTCTCTGTCTCTCTGTCTCTGTCTCTGTCTCTCTCTCTCTGTCTCTCTCTCTGTCTCTCTCTCTGTCTCTCTCTCTGTCTCTCTCTCTCTGTCTCTCTGTCTGTCTCTCTCTCTCTCTCTCTCTGTCTGTCTCTCTGTCTCTCTCTCTCTCTCTCTCTCTCTGTCTCTCTCTCTCTCTCTCTCTCTCTCTCTCTCTCTCTCTAACACACACACTCCTATTCTTGCATGAAAAAGCAAAGTCTGCAGGCCTGTTCTCCAGGAAGCCCAAAGAAATGAAAGGGTAAGAAGTTTTGAGATAACTGGGCAAACCACTCCACAGCAGTGGAGCACTTGACACTTTCTTTGTAATTTTGCCTAATTATATCCAATAAACCACATAGTCCTAGAATGTCAGACTGTGCTAAGAAGAGCCTCAGATGCAAAGTGGGAGTAGAACCAGTCAGTTTCCTCTAATTCTCTCATAATTTAGAGCCTTATCTCATCTTACTCTTAGATCAAAACTGAACCTGAGTTAGTGAAGCTTTTCTTCTAGCACAGCCATCTGGTGTGTAGTAGATGGGCATAACTACACTACAAAAGCTCTGTGGAGGTGTTGGAGGTCCCAGAAGGAGAAGGCTCTAAGAGGAACCTTTCCCCCAGTTCTTCCTGAGAGAGCCTTTTTCCTCTTTCCCCATCTAGGTTGAATATTGACTCTCTCCCTCATTCCTACTCCTATGGAAGGAATTCAAAGTCTTTGCTATTTTCCTACTTTCAGATATACACCATACCTATTTAAAATGTAAGCCCCAAAGAGCAGCCACATCTACTTCTCATTTGAGCAAAGAGTCACCAAATATAATCGTTCTAGTAAGATGGAGGACCACAAAGAGTTATCATCCTGCTTTTCCATTATAGGCTTTGTAATGCCTCAGTTTCCCTGAATTATTATGCTATACCTTGAATGAAATTATTATGGTCACCCCCCCTTCCTTATCCCATTAAGCTCTGACCACTCTCACATTCCAAAGAGTCAGAAAACTCCAGATGGCTTATCTCAAATGCCTGAGTATTGTGCACTATCTTTTGCTCTAAACTCACTGTCTCCTGCTCCCAACCTTCCTGATCCCCAACCTGTCAGAACTAAGTTATAACTCTTTCCTAAAATTATGGCTTGTCCACTCATCCAGTATTCTGCTCCCCTTGTCTTTGTCTCCCTGATAGCTGGAGGCCTATAAAAGTCTCTGGAATTAATTGTTCACTGCTGGATGCTTTAAGACAAGAGTCCTATTCAGCCAGCTAGGGGACAGACAACTTTTGGACATGAGTCCTGTTCAATCACTACCCCAAATTCTCCTCTATTAAAATATTAAAAACTAATCTCTGTCTTGCCTCAGTTTCTCCAGCATTACAGCTTCAGATCCCCAACATTGCCATCAAAATTTCTGATATGCACCCTAAAAGGATGTACTTTGCTGTCCACTCTGCTGCATTATCCTTAGTACTAAAAGGCCTTTCCAAAAGATATGTATTGTCTCCTCCAATTCAAATGTGAGGTACTTGAAATAAAGGATTATTTTGCTTCCCTTTTTGTATCTTCAAGGGCAGGTAGGCAGTACAAGTTCAAATCTGGCCTCAGACATTTACTAGTTTATGATCCTGAGCAAGTTACTTTACTCTGTTTGCCTCAGTTCCTCATCTGTAAAATGAGCTGAAGCAATAAATTGCAAATTTCTTCAGTATCTTTGCCAAGAAAACCCCAAAAATGGGGTCAGGAAGAGTTGGATACAACTGAACAACAATAAAATTTTTATTAATTAATAAGCACATAGTAAGTACTCAATAAATGCTTTGTATTTACTGAGATTGTTTCCCATACTGATTAATTACCTGATAGCTTGCTTTGTTTTGATTTTCTGTAGGTTTACAGAAAAGAGAACGTGAGGCAAGGATGGGCTTTACTACTAATACAGTACCTCAAAAGTTACATGGAGTGCCCACCCAATACACACCCAGTCCATACAAAATTTGTCCCATTGCATTTGCTAATTAACATCAGGGTAAAGTGAAAACTAGCAACTGGTGGAATTAGGAAATGTTTCATTTAGAAAGTGGAATTTTGGCTAATACTTGAAGGGATTTTAAGAAACAAAGCTAAGGAGGAAGACTATTCCTGGCTTAAGGAATAAAAAGAAAGCATAAACGCATGAAGTTGGTATATCTGATGCTATATTCAGGAAACAGCATTAGCTGTTTAGCTGTAGAATGAGTTCATGAAGATAAGTAATACAAATTCAGTCTAGAACGATAGATTGGAACTTCATTGAGATATGTTTTAGACGTTTAACAGGAGAGCTTGTATTTTGTCCTAGAGGCAACAGGAAACCATTGGAAGCTTCAGGAGCAAGGATGTACTATTTCTGCTTTCCTAATGATTCAAGAGGTTGGTTATTCAATGAAGACTAAATGAGAATCTATTGTAATTCAGACCAAGTAGCATTACACAGAGGGGAAAAAATCTGTTCAGAATTCAATAATCACAGACTTCACCTCTAACATTGATTGATCATTTTGAAAATTCCATCCAGGTAACAAGCGAATGACTCTATGAAACTTCTGACAGGTATAACAACATGGAGGGGGGAAGAGGGTACTCAAAGCTTATAACATAAAGACAACAGATCAGTAGCATCATTTTCATGACTGAAAAACAGCATTTAAAAAAAAAAGCCCTAGCATAATAATACCTCAATTAGCAAACCACCTAGGAACAAGGTCTTCCAAAGCTGTATTAAGTAAACAAATCAATGATTTTTCAGAAAACATTTGAATCCCTGCTACCTAGATTGGCAGCTACACAAAGAATAATTCTACTCACAGCTGTGATTTCTTTCTTACCAAATAAAGCCAAATTGATCTTCCATTCTGTGAAACCTGTTTTCTGTCCCCAGACACCTTCTTCTGTACCCTACCCCATTCCCTTGACTTCAAGTGTCTTCTTGGCTTCTTCAGTCTCCCCTTCCTTACCCAAACAAAGAAGAATTGGGTATCAATTCATTTATATTTAAGGATCAATTTACACCTTGACTGAAAATCATTCACACCCATATACGATTTCAAACAAGGAAATATATTTCAAGTTTTTTACAAAAATACATTATGAAGGTTCTAATCCTTATTAAAGGTAGTTCTATATCAATAAGAAGTCAAGAAGATTTGGGGAAATTATCAAGGATCTCAAAAAATACTCTATATTAGAAGTTGTTAACCCTTTTTTTGTATTATTGGCCCCTTTAGCATTCTGGTGAAGCCTATCAAACTTTCTCAGAAAACATGTTTTTTTAAATGCATAGGACTGCAAAAGAGACCAATTATACTGAAATAAAGTTATCAAAATATATATTTTTTAAGTTCATTAACCCTGGGCTTAAGAATTCCTGCTCTACAATTATTTGCCTAGTTCTGCAGAATATTGCAAGTGACTAAAAAGATACCAACTTGTAGAATTTCAATTGAAAAGCACTTCAGAATGATCAAAGAAATCTGCACTTAAACAAGATTCCTCTCTACCATAACTCCAACAAGACTGGTCATCTAGTCTTTCTTGAAGATTTCTAATAAGAAAGGAATCACTAATTGTCCTCTGGGGCCAAGCAGAATGACAGCTCTTCACATACCTGCAGATAGCTATCATGTCTCCCCTAAGGCCAATTTTCCCAGCCAAATAGCCCTGGTTTTGTTTGTTTGTTTGTTTTTCCCCCCGATCTTTGTTCTAAGCACTTCTCCAAATGTCTGACTTACTATGAAGCCTAAGAGTATATTGGCTTTATTGCTTATCAGACCACATGTTGACTCATACTCAGTTTTCAATCCATTAAAATCTCAAATCTTTTTCAGTTCAACTGTTAGCTGTGCATCTACCTCAGACTCAGCCTGCGAGAGAATTAATTTCTGAAACCAGGTATAGAGTTTTACATTTAATTCTCAAATTTCAATATAAATAGATTTGACTATGCTCCAAATTGTCAAGCTCTTACTGGACTCTGTCATTCAAGATATTAGTTAACTACATTAGAGGCACATGATTCACAAATAGAGTTTATATTATAAGCTTATATGGCATAAGAAATATAGTTTATATTATATGCTATCTATGCCTTCATTTAAGTCTAAATAAAAATGTTCATTAGAACAAGACCAAAGATAGATACCTGTAGGACTCCTTAAGAGAGATCCCTCCCAAATGATATAGAATTATTAAAGACTACTCTTTAGGTCCAGTTATTCAACTAGTTTTGAATTCAGCTAACTGGGTTCTTATCTAGTTCTCATTTCTCCTTTTTCACAAAGAAATCTGTTTTTACTGCCCAGAGTTAATTCAACTTAATAAGCATTCATTATATTCTTGCTATTATATAATAAATCCCAGGGGTTTAATAAACTACAGGGAATGTTGGGATTTTTAAGTACTTACTTAAAAATAAATTTATTTAAAAAACTATAGGGCACTTGACCTATGCCCTTGTCTTAGTAATAAATGCTTGCCAAACCTTCTCTAACTGACAAAGCATAGTTTCTCACGTAGCGCATTGTTCTCATATTTTAAGGATTTGATAAATGTTGAATTGGTCACTGGAGGAAGCCTGTTATCCGAGCTTAGATGGAAGTATGACTATAGTAAATTAGGCATCTATAACAGTAATATACTAAATGGAGATTTTGTAGCCTGAAAGGATTAATATATCTCATACCTTACTCAGAAGAGGAAACAAGAGAGGGAGGGGAAGAGGAGGGTGGAGATTTGACTCTTTGAGAGATGGACTATCACTTCCCTACCTTTGTTCCCCTACCTATAAAATGGTAAGGGGAGAGATATATTCTTCCTCATCCATTTTGAGGATGATTGAGTTTATTTAATTATCTGTCATTTACTTCCTTTTAATTCTCTTAGTATAGGCTAAGGCCTAACAGCAAGTGGAGCATGAATGTAAAAAAGCAAATAAATACACAAATAAACATATGAAGTATTTTGAGTTACTGGGAAAGACAGGTACCATATAAAATCCCAGTGTTTTTCTTGGTATCACATATTTGGCCAAAGTCACTTCCTTTAATCATTCACCTTTACTAGAATAAAGATAGCTTACCTCTAGAAAAGGGATAAGGTACACTTCAAAAATACAGTCTCAGGCAAAAATCTAGTCAGCCTAATATAAAGGCAGTCTCTTCAACTGGTGCCCCTCTGGAACTAGCTAAGACCATTCCCTCAGTACATGCTGCTTCCCACAGATACACAGGCAAACAGGATCTTCAGAGTCCAGCTTCTTAAACTGTGGGTCAAAATCAGGGTCACATACACATGTGAAATTAGGATTTATTATCAGTGTTTGATTTATATAGCTATTTTATATACCTATATACCTAAGAGCATGTAAAAATTTCGTGGGTCAAAAGGTGTCACAAGTGGAAAAAGTTTAAGAAGCCCTGGTCTAGAGAGCAGACTCTGCTTTCCTAGGAATACAAGAATAGGGACATGTCTGTCTTGAGTCAATTCTGAAAAGTCTAACAGAATGGTGATCTCCAGACTCACACTACAGATCAGCTACAGTTGTAGTGTAGGGATTCTAGGAAAAATAAGAAAAAGGAATCCACTGGCTCAGGTTTTGTCATTTTGAAATTGCCAAACTTTCTTCTTTGTAATATTCTTTTCTCTCAATCTCTACGTCTCTTCTCTTTCACAGCCAACTTCCTAAAAAAAAATCTTTACACTCAATAAGTCACTAGTTCATTTCCTGAATCAAATAAATCTGCTCCCTCTAAAAAATTACCAACTATGTCATAACTGGCAGACCCAATGATCTTTTTTTCTGTTTTTATCATTCCTTGACTCCTCTACAGCATTTAACACTGCTAACCTATTTCCATTACCCCCAAAATATGCTTTTCTTTGGGGGGATTTATGATACCAGTCTCTCTTGGTTTTCCTCCTTGTTGTCCTTGTTGTCTTATTCCTTAGTCTTTTGCTCTACTCACTAAATTCTTGTCTTTTAAAATATTATTTTCTATTAATGATCTCATCAGTTATCCTGGATTCAATCATCATCTCTTCATAGAAGACTCCTCCCATTTCTAGTTTTTCTCGTGAATAAGAGTATACTCCACCAACTTTCTATAGACCATTTCAAATTATATTTCATATCATATGAACATCTCAAATTTAACAGGTCTAAAGCAGAATTATCTTTTTCCCCAAAACCCATACCTTCCTCCCTTCCTCTCTCTTTTCTCTTCTCTTCTCTTTTCTTCTCTCTCTCTCTCTTTCTCTCTTTCTCTCTCTCTCTCTCCCTCTTTCCCTCTCTCTCTCTCTTCTCTTCTGTCTCTCTCTCTCCATCTCTTTTTTACTCCTCCTCTTCCTTCTCTTCCTCCTTTTCCTCTTCCTCCTCTTCTTTCTCTGCCTCCTCTTTCTTTTCCTCCTCCTCCTCTTTCTCCTGTTCCTTTTCTTTTTATTCTTCTTCCTCATCCTCCACCTCCTCTTTTTGTCTCTCTCCCTCTTTTCCTCTCTCAAGCAAGGACATCATGATTCCTCCAGCACAGGTGGGCATTATTTGAATTACTGACCTGCTCCACACTTTCTCGTGCCTTCCACATCCATTCAGTTGCCTAATTTTAGTGGTTATTTCTCCACATCTCCAGTTTCCCCTCTCTTCTTTCTACACACATGACCAACACCCTAGATTCAGGCCACAAGTGAACTCAAGCCAGCTTATATTGGCTTCTGAGAATCAATTATTAAATGTTCAGTGTGATCACTGATACTTCAGAACTCATCAAACATGACAAATCAGGGCTTAATTTATTATGTTGATTTGTCTAGACTTAAAAAGTAATGGAGAAATTATTAGTAGTGAAAATTAAACTTAAAAGTGTGTCATGTTTATTGGAGGTAGGAGAAGCTGTTCAGGTCATCACTATTCAGCTAGTCCCCTAATTGTTCACCTTGTCTGGCCTCTCTTTTCTCTAAGCCTTCCTCTATACAGTTGCCTAAGTGATATTCCTAGGACAGCTTGGTGGCACAATGGGTAAAGTGCTTGTCAGGAAGACCTAAGTTCAAATCCAGCCTCAGACATTCGCTAGTTTGTGACTCTGGGTAAGTCACTTAACTCTGCTTGCTTCAGTTTCCTTGTCTGTAAAATGAGCTGGAGAAGGAATCTCTACAGTATCTTTGCCAAGACAACCCACATCCAACCCTGTCCCTCCCCTGCTCAAAAAGCTTCAGTGCTTCCCTCTTACCTCTAGGATAAGATAACAGTCCTCTACTGCTCTTCACAATCTGGCTCTAACCCACCTCAGCAAACTTCTTACTTAGTACTCCCTTCTTCTAGCTATTATCCAGTCCACACTTGTCTACTTGCTATACCTATAACACAAATCCCATCTCCCTCCTCAGTACTTCTGTACAAGTTCTCCATGCCTGAAATGTGCTTACTCCTCACCTCCACTTTCTAGAATCCACTGCTTCCTTCAAAACTCAACGCAAACTGCATCTCATAATGAGGCCTTTCCTGTTCCCCTAGTTATTAGTGCTTCTTCCATCTTTAAATTTCCTTCTATTTAATCTGTGTTTTATAAATATAAACTTATATGCAAGAATATGCTGGAGCCAACTTAAAAGGGTCAGTCAATTGTTAAATTTTCAGTGTGAGCACTTACAATTCAGAAATCCACAAATACTACAAATCAGGGATTGATTTTATTGTATTGTGAGTTGTCTAGACTAAAGAAAGTGATGAAGAAAATGTTAATAATATAGATTAAACTTACAATTATGATGTGGGGTATATTTTCCCCAAAAAGTCAGTTGTTAAATATTTATCAGCACCTCTCTGCTTACATATGTGTCCATGTTGTTCTATTCCATCCCTCACAGAACATAAATTCCTTGAAGACAGAGACTATTTCAAGTTTTCTTTTATTCTTAGTACCCAAGATAGTGCCTGGTGAATAGTTTGCCTATAATAAATGCTTGTTGAATGACTGACTGATTTCTTTATTATCCTGAGAAAGGTAGCCAGAATCTATCTGATCCCCATCACCAGAGGCATCTCTGATGCTAATGTTTATTGACACCAGCTAATTGCCTCCTATTGGTTTAGCAGATGATAAGAGGATGTTTTAGTTTACAGCAGATGAATTGACTCAGAGGAAAACACATAAACTCACACAACAGGACAGCTGGGGAGGGATCCCAAATGCTGCAAGAAGGAAAATATATGCCCCAATTTTGCAAGAGCATCCTAGATGTGCAATCCCCCAAACTTCTGCTTCTGTTATAAGCTTTCTTAGAAAGTCTGAGAAAAGCAGCTAATGAGAAAATCAGTATAGGGGGGCTCCCAATGCTCATATGGGCTACAAGATGGCAGCAATGAAGACTATAGAGCTTCTAGTGCATTTGCTCTCTTCTGCATTTGCCTATGACCTGATTTCCCCTTGTTCCCTACCTAATAACTGTTTTTTCTATGACCTGTGATTATGTGGTAGGTAGGCATGGATTTATTTGCTTCCTGTCAAGCATTAATCCCAGAGCCTCAGGACATTTTCTAGAATCAAAGTTAAAGATATCCAAGTAATCTTGTAGGATCTCACCTTCTACAGAAAGCCTTCACCAATCCCTCTTAATTCTAATGCTTCCCTTTGTTAATTATTTCCTATTTAACCTGTATATAACATGCCTTGTATATATTTGTTTGCAAGTTATCTCCCCAATTCAATTGTAATCTATTTGAGGACAGGGATTATCTTTTTGCCATATTTTGTATTCCCAGCATTAGCACAGTGTCTGGCACATAGTAGGTACTAAATCAATATTGATTGATTGATTGATCACAGCATTGTAAAATAAAATAGGGATCCATAATCTGACCCAACCTACATTCCCAAGCCAAATTCACACTCTCTCCCTTCATATCCCAGGTGTTCTAATGAAGGTAGAATAGTAACTAATTCTGAATTCCGCATCATTGTCTGCTATACCAGCTTGTATGGATCGCCCCTCCCTTGCCTAGAATTTATGTCCTCTTCATTTCTGCCCTTCAGATTCTTATTGGAATTCAAGACAACTCAGCAAGCACCTCCTCCAAAAATGCCTTCCTTGATCTCTCCTCTCCTTTCACCCTTAGTGAAAGTTTTCTCTCCCTCTTCAGATTTTTTTAGAACTCATTACCTTCCACCACATTTTACCCTATATTTTACTTATCTGTATATATGCAATAGCCTGCATTAGAATGTAAGCCACTTGATGCAGGAGTTAATTACAAAATGTCGAATTTCATTGAATTGGATTGAATATCAGCTGAAAGATCATTAAGTTCAACTTGCTGATTTTACATGTATTCTTCTTTCTCTGAGCATTTCCTTATATAAAACTGAGGTCTAGAAACATATAGTTCTTGGGGTCATACAGCCAGTAAGAAGAGTCAAGATTAATAAGCAAGTTTCTTCACTGTCACTTCAAAGTTCACACACACACACACACACACACACACACACACACACACACAAGTCCTCACTGCCTCCTAGCATAAACTTTGAAGAACTATTCTACTTCTTGAGCTCTGAGATGGATCACCTCCTAATTGGTCTAGGAATAAACCTGAATAGATATAGTAAAATAGACTAGACAACATTTATAAGGCACTCCCTCCTCTAATCCCTGCCCTGAAGTTACAAGGATATTTTTCTTCCCTTCAGGTTGACAGGAATCCATAGCTGATGCTCAAAATCCTCTTCAGTTCTTGTCCCTGAATAAAAGTTCATAAGGATCATAGAGACAAGGTAGAAAGATCCTAAATTGCCAGCTAGTCCAACCCCTTAATTCTGGCATCTTGGTGGTACAGGGACTAGAGCACTGGGCCTGGAATCAGAAAATTCTTGATTTAAATCTGGCCATAGGCATTTATCAGTTCTGTGATACTGGGCAAGTTACTTAAACCCTTTCTCAGTTTATCTGGAGGAATAAAAAGAACACCTACTGCCCAGGGTGATTGTGAAGATCAAATGAAAGTTTATAAAACACTTAGGTAAGTATTGGCACATAGTAGGTGTTAAATAAATATTTATTCCTTCCCCTCACCTTTTAATAGGTGAGAAAATTAAGGATCAGAGAAATAAAATGACTTAGTAGGCAAGTGACAGAGTAGACATATCAAACCTTTTCTGAAAGTTCAAATCACTTTGAGATTCCAAATTTTTAAGCTGACCTGTACCCTAAGATACAACCAAATTGTGCCCCCAATTCCAAAGCTAATTTTGCAATCTATTTTGGTCTTTTGGAGATAGTTATTACCAGCATCTGGAATTTGAAGAGAAATGATGGGTAAAGATAGTATGATAGGGCTGATCATAAAAACACACACCTGGGAATTTTGAGTGCAGCAAAGTTGAGGAAATTCTTGGTCAAACTTATACCTTAATCTAGCACATAGTAGGCATTTTAGAAATATTTATTGACTTAATTGCCTACAATATAATCCAGGATTAAATTGTTTTTCTTTTCCTTCTGGACTATTGATATTGGTACTAACTCTGCTACTTCTTTATAGTCTATTTTCCATTTCAGGCCCCTCAACTCATTTACCTAGGTTACCAACTCTAGCTAATGCAATTTTGCTCCCAGCAAAGAATTGCATGGGAACTCCCTAATGACAGGCCTTTATTCACTTTCCAATCATTGAAGCTTCCAATTTAGTCTTGGGATGTACTTAGCCCCAACCAATGGCACATTCTTCCATCACCTCCATTTTTTTCTCCTAATGCCTTTTTTTCCTGCAGTGTCACAACTACACCCCTAGCTCCTGCTCTAAAGCTGTGCAGCCACAAATCATGCTTTCCTACCATCTCCCTGCCATGCAATAGTGCATATCTCTAACCTCTACTTCCCCTGTCCACCTTCTACTTGTAGCTCTGGGAGTAGTAATCAACTCAAATTACCATTGCCTTATGTCTCTCTATTCACTCTCTTTGTGACTTCACAGAACAAAACAGCCTTCCCTGACCCTAACTCCCAGATTTGTGTTCTCTTTTCTTATTAAAACAAACTCTCCAAGGTGAGCTACTCTTCTGCTTTTATATTTACATTTCCAGGGCATAACACAGTATCTGATGTATTTTGTTGTTGTTCAGTCGTGTCCTACTCTTCACAATTGCATTTGGGATTTCCTTGACAAAGAGACTGGAGTGGTTTGCCATCCCCTTCTCCAGTTCATTTTACAGATGAGGAAATAGAAGCAAACAGGGTTAAATGACTTGCCCAGGATTACACAGCTAATAAGTGGCTAGGACTGGATTTGAACTCATGAAAATAAGTGTTCCTGAGTCACGACTTAGCACTTTTGGAATAATTATAATATTCCCTTACATTATCTAGGAATTTTTAGGTTGTTGGGCTCCCCCCCAAAAAACAAAACAAAACAAAACATGATTCCATCTATTTATAGATCATATGCTAGAGTTGTTAGGGATCTTAGAAGACATCTAATCCAATCCATCATTTTACAGATAATGAAACTAAGACCTGAAAAGATGAAATGACATCCCAGTGTCACATAAACAGTATCAGAAATGGGATTTGAACTCAGGTCCTCTGTCTCTAGAGTCACTGCTCATTCCATGTACCATGCTGTCTGCTTTATTTACTTCTTTTTTACAACAACTGCATGGGTATACTAAGGCAGAGGTGATTTTCATTTTAGAAATAAGGAAAGTGAGCCACAGAAAATCAAAATAACATGTCAAGGATATTAAACTATTTGGTGTTTGTTAGTCCTGGAACCAGAATGCAAAATTGCTATGTCTAAGTGAAGCCAATTACCCAGACCGCTGAGTCATAGGAAATGAGTTAAGTGACTTGCCCAACATCATACAACATGTCAGTGAGACCACAAGAATGATACCTTGCAAGTCCCCAGCTTGTCAAGAATTATACCTTTCAGGGGCAGCTAGGTGGCACAATGGATAGAGCACCAGCCCTGAAGTCAGGAAAACCTGAGTTCAAATCTGGTCTCAGACACTTAACATTCCCTAGCTGTGTGACCTTGGGCAAAACTTAATCTCAATTGCCTCAGCAAAAAAAAAAAAAAAAAAAAAAAAAAAAAAAAAAAAAAAAAAAAAAAGAATTATACTTTGCAAGGAACCCCTTTTATTAATGTATAGATTATAGAATTATCAAATATGCTTCCTAGGAAAGGGGGTGAGCAGCCCTCCACACTACCTAGTATACCTAAATCAGAACAAAATGTAACTGAGAAAGATTTAACAAAATAAATAAAAATACATTTGAACATAATGTTAATATGTGATCTTTTACTTCAATATGGTGTCCACAGGGATTCTTATATGTATGGTTTAGTGGCACTGTTTCTGTTTCAATTTTACATCCCTGGACTAAATGATCCTTAAGATCCCTTTTAAATCTTAGATCCTTTGGTTCTGTGATTTTAAGTGGGTATCCTTTGAGAAAAAGCAAAAGGAAGTGCTGAGTAATTTTTGGCCTAACCAGGAGTTAGTCTGCCTCAAATCATCTTAATTATATGGGAAGAACCAAATCTGCTGTCTGGTGATATTTCTGAATTTATTAGATATGTCATTTGTCATTCTATGGCTTTAAAGAAATTGTAGCTATACCTAATGTTCTGCAAAGGTATGATTCCCAACATCACATTAGCCTATGAAGCTATTCATGGAACTGTTCAGAGTTGCATACCAAAACATTGCATACCAAAACAAAATAAAAAAACAAACAAAAAATACCAAAAATAGAGAAGGGAAGGTCCCAACCCCTATGAAGTGTGAACAGTTTAATTCACCAGGTAGGTCAACCCAGAAAGATACAATCACAAAATCAAAAGTGCAATCATCCCATCAAGTGAATGTTTTCTGGTGTTCTCATTTCTACTAAACATTAGACAAAACCCTCCGGCCAATGATGAACATTAGCTGTGACACAGGTACAAACTTAGTTGGGCACTAGCTTGTTGACACATTAGCTTGCTATTGAACATTAATTTTAACATCAGCAAAAGCAAACTGAGATGGAGGGCATTGCATTATGAGCTCAGTTACTGAATTAACAATCCAAATAATTCAGGCAAAGGGGAAAAAATCCTCTAAGCACCATGTGATTGAGACTATTGATCTGGAAAAAAATGCAGATCATCAAATTCACTGGATAATTGTTCACCTCTTGACTTTCCTTTGACCATTTAAAGCAAGACTAAAAATCTCATCTACCTCCACATATATGGAGGAAGGACACTTCATTATCATCTTCAGTAGACATTCCTTTTTCTTACCAATCATTAATTGACTTCCATGAACAATTTTGAAGCAAAGCACTTTAGAGACTATGGGCAAATATTAGTAATCCTAGACAAAATTGTGGCAAGGGTCAAGTTTGCTTTTGTATCCCTGTGATAGAACTAATACATCTACCAATATTTTCCCACTTGAATTAAATCCATTGCTCCTCTTTCCCTCACAACATGAATTAACTTTACATAAAAGGAAACAAAGTTATCCCTGGGACCCAATTGGTCCTACCTTCCCTGAAATACTTTCTTGATCCTCCATGGTCATAAAAAGTCCCACTCATGCAGAGTCTAAATACCTACTTGAGGATTTTGTTTCAAATTTTATTTATTTTATTATGAACTTAAGAAATAAAATAAGCAGTTCTATAATATTAGAATAGAAAGAAAAATAAGATGATTGAACATGAAACTACTCATCTGTTATGTATCACTTGCTATTCCTTTTAAATATGTAATAAAATTATCATGTGACCTTTTTTTTTTCTTTTTTTCCCCTTTTTTTCTTCCCTCCCCTGCCCCTGCCCCTGCCCCTGCCCCTGTCCTGGAAGAATATGTGTCACTATGTCCTTCATCATGTACTACCCTGATAACCAGGTGCATTTTCACATCCAAAGAAATTAAGTTCCACTGTATCTTTGCAGCATGTCCTTGCTGTGTTAGAACAAAGTAACCTTCCTTTTATTAACTGCTTAATGACTTGATAGTGTCTCATTTGGTCCCATCATTGAACATGAACTAGAGTTCTGGTATTTGAACCAATTCCAATAATTCCCATTCTTCACTTTTGTATGTCTTTTAGAGAGCTAATTGGAGATTTAAAAAAATGTATAGTTAACCTGTAGGAAGCAAGTATTTGAAGGTCTGTCATATGGAACAGGAATTGGACTTATTGGGCTTGATCCCAAAGAACTTCCCAATGCAGTGTTTGTTTATCCTCTCTTGCATCCCCTTCTCTTTACTCACACCCATGCTCTAATTCAGATCTTCAATTAAACATTGTAATAGACTCCTAATTGGCTTCCCTTCTTCCAGATTCTTCCCATCTCCAATTAATCCTCCACATAAGTTCCAAAATAATCTTAATAAATTACAGGTCTAATCCTGTTACCTTCTCAAAAATATTCAAGAATTATAAATTGTAGTTCCTCCTCTTGGCATTAGAGGCTTTCCACTATCTAGCTCTGATTTCTCTTTTCTTTAGTTTTATTTCCTTTACTCCTCTTCAAATTTCCTATGTTCCAGACAAACTGTCCTGTCAGCTGTTCCTCAGGCTCAACATTCCATCTCTTTCCTCCGGGTATTTGAATAAAAAGTCCTGAAAACTGGATTACACTCTTCCTTCTCTTAAATCCCTCAGAATTCTGGTCTTCCTTTGATACCAGTTTAGGTGCTCTCCTCCAGGAAGACTTTCCCCTCCTCTCAGGCATTTAGTGTTGACTTTTTCCTGAAGTTACATTGTATATGCATGAAGTATTTTCCTTTCTACCTGTAGAATGCAAACTCTGTGAGAACGACTATCTTGTATCCCCAGGGCCTCAACACAATGTTCCGCACATAATATATGCTTAATAAATGTTTGTTGAACTCAATAAAATTGAGTTAAAGAAAATTGAGAGGTACAGGGGAAAGACTGGTGGATTTGGACTTGTAGTGTCATGCACAAACATCTTTTTCCCCCTTTCTATTCTACTATTATGGAAAAATAAATAAACTTTGATACTCAGGTTCAAATCTTAGCTCTGCTGTAATATATGTATGATCTTGTGAGCATCACTAAACTTCCCTAGGCCTATGTTTCCTCATCTATAAAGTGAAGGATGAGACTAAATTACTTTTGAGATCCTTTCCAGTTCTAGGTCCTGATCCTGTGAACTACTGAGGATGGTTTTTTAGCGGGTTGCTATTTAGGGACATGTTGGATTCAGTGATCTTGGAGTTTTCTTCCAACTCTGAGACTTATGAGGTTTTCTGGTTCTTCATCCCTCTTTCCATTCCTTTATCTTTCATGACCACTCTTGGGGCACAATGGTCTCATATAACCTTTTAATATCATTAGTAGGAAAAAAATCTTTGATGAAATAATTTAATTTTATATCATCAATAGGAAAAAACTTTTGTAAAATAATTTAATTTTATATCATCAATAGGAAAAAGTCTTTAATAAAATAATTCAAATTAAAGTTTAGTAACTTAAAGTCTTACCTTTCCCATGGATACCTGTAGTTAGGTAACACAGTGAATTGGACTTGGAATCAGGAAAATTTTGAGTTCAAATCTTGCTTTGGACCTTTCCTTAACTGTAAAATTGAAATAATAATAGCACCTATTTCTCGGGTTTGCAGTGAGGATCAAATGAGATAATTTTTGTAAAATACTTAAGAGTTCCCAGTAGGCACTTAATAAATGCTTATTCATTTATTCACCCATAGATGATTGACAGGATAAAGAGTTCAGGAAAAGGAGCACTAAATCAGGAATCAGAAAAGATCTTGATTTTTACCTCTCTGACCCTTAGCTTTTCCATTTGTAAAAGAAGAATTACAATAGTTGAACAACTAACATTATAGGAATGGGATTAGACGAGGAGACTTCTAATTTTTTCTTCCAGCTTTAAATTGACAAGGCATGCAGTGCTGTTAACTATGCCCTACATAGAGAGGAGAGGTGGTGGTGGTGATAGTGGTGGCCATTATAATTATCTTGGCACTTTGTTAAGAGAGATATTTGCAGGCAAATGATTCTGAATAGAATACCTGATATCACCCTACAAAGCCGACCTCTAATCTTCCTATATTCAGACAGTCCAGGGAGCAGACATTTATTGCCTAGATATACCTGCTGGTCAGGCCATACACTGAGTAAATCAGCTGCTTCTTTTTTTTCTCTTACCTCTATTTATTTTTCCAAGGTCTTTGCTGAAAAGATCCCTATAGAATCAGCAATTTCATCTAGAAAGGGAAGCTGGAAGCTCCAGCATTCCTCTGGCACACTCTGGCTTGCTTGCACACATATATAAAGACACACACACACCACCACCACCACATTGCTGAGCCCATGTGCACAACCGTGATAAGGAGCCTTTTCAAACACTGCAATTCATCACCCTGGACCAGGAAGAAGGAGGATGCCTCTATGTGTATGTGGGTGTGTGCACTCCACAGCAGGGGCTGTGTGTCTGAGTGGGAATGTGAGGGGCCTATTAGCAACCATTCACAAGCATCAGAAATGAGTTTGTTGTGCTACAGGGACAACAAAGAACTATGGCAGAAAGATTACAAGCAAGAACGGAGAGGAAGGAAGAGAAGAAAATGGAAGGAAAGGCTTTTTCCCTCTGACTCTCTGCCCCTTTCAGTAGATCCATGTTCAGCCACCTGAAAGTTAACATTGGCAGAAGGAAGGATAGGGAGGGAGAAAGAGCCTCCTAGCTATACCCTTGAGACAAGAGAAAAATCAAAATGAATCATCAAAGAATCATAACGTTTCATGGCTAGAAAAGATATTAGAGCTATCAAGTTGACTTTTTTTTTCTCCCAGTTTCCAAAATGAAACCCAGAAAAGAAGGAGGAAGAAGGAGAGGAGGAAGAGTAATGGTTGTGGTGATGGTGGTGGTGATGGTAGCAGCAGCTAACATTTATATAGTACCTACTATGTGTCAAACAGGGTGCTAGGTGGCACAGTAGTTGGTTGTGGAATCAAGAAGACTCACCTTCCTAAGTTCAAATTCTACTTCAGATACCTATTAGCTATGTGACCTGGGCAAGGCACTTAACTGTTTGCCTCAATTCTTCATCTGCAAAATGAGTTAGAGAAAGAAATGGTCAACCACTCCAGTATCTTTGCCAGAAAAAAAATAGGTCACAAAGAGTTGGACACAACTAAATAACAAAATGCGTCAGGCACTGCTTTCTAAATATTGTCTCATTTGATCCTCACAAAAAATCCGAGAATAGGTACTCTTATTATTGCCATTTTACAGAGGAGAAACTGAAGCAAACAGAGCTGATATTAGTGATTATATGGCTAAAATGGGTCAAAATTCCTTTGGAGACTTGTAAAATTGAAACCAAATTGGCTCTCTGATAAAGATTAACTTTGGAGATTCACCCCATCAGGAGATTGGCTGATAAGCAGTATTATACAGCAGTCCTAATCCAGGACCCAAAGTCAGGGAGCCCTGGGTTTGAATCCTATATCCAATAATTTATAGCTATGTTAACATGGGTGAGTAACATGAAGATCATGGAGCTCAAAGTGGAAGTGATATCAGAAATCATCTATTCCAAATCCCTCATATCATAGATGAGAAAACTGAGAATCCCCTTGCAAAAGAGATGGTAAGTGTAAAAGGATGACCTAACCTCTCCAATCCTCCATTTTTTCATCTATCTAATGGGTTGATAATAATAATAATAATGCCTATAGAAGCTGCCTCCTGGAGTTATTGTGAGACTTAAATGAAAAAAATTATGTAAAGTGCTTTGTAAATCTAAAAGTGCAAAAAAAAAAGTGCTATTAAGATCTCAGTTATGATTATACAGGAAAAATTTTCCTCTCCTGATACACATGAACTATAGTATCCATATCCTTTGAGGGGCTCTAGAAGATGGCAGGCATAATCTAAACTCCTGTGAGGATAAGAAAGGGCAATAAGCAAAGATTCAATTTCCTCTCTTCTCTTTATCTGTGAGGCAAAGAGATGTAGCATAAATAATGATATCAGGAGTCAGAGGACTGGCTGCTTCTTACCTGTGTCACCTGAGGCAAGCCACCTTTCATGTTTAAGATTTATTTTCTTCACTTCCTCTTTCTACAAGAAACCTTTTCTGACCACCATTCCCCACTCTTTTAGATAATGCCTTCATTTATTGATTATCTATCACTTATTCTAGAGACATCTTGTTTGTACATAGTTGTTTGCTGTTGCCTTCTCCCTCCCCTTATTAGACTGGAAGTATATTGAAGACTATCTTTGGCCTCTCTTTGTATCCCTTCTGCTTAGGACAATATCATTCAGTGTTGTTATTCAATGGTTTTTCAGTCATGACTGATTTTTCAGGATCCCATTTGTTTTTGGGGTTTTTTGGGGGGAAGGGCAAAGATACTGGATTGGTTTTCCATTTCCTTCTCCATTCATTTTACAGATGAGGAAACTGAGGCAAACAGGGTTAAGTGACTTACTCGGGATCACACAGCCAGTAAGTATCTGAGGCTGGATTTGAACTCAGGAAGATAAGTCTTCTGAACACCAGGTCCAGTGCACTATGCACTATGACACCACCTAGCTGCCCAAGTAGTAAGGCAATACAAAAATGCTTATTTGTTAACTGCCTGACTGACATTAGTAAAAATAAATTCTAAATTTCAGGGACAGTCAAGCAGCTTCATAGCCCTCAGGGTCTAGACACCCTTTCTGTATTTCTCTCTTGTTGCCCCACATCAGTCTAAAGCCTGTTCATGCAAATATTCTTTTTTCCCTCTGTAAGATCCAATTCAGAAATAGATTTTCAAAATAGTTTATGGTCTTTAGAGAAAAGGGCAAAAACTGTTCAAATATACTTCATAGAAATACATAAAGCCTGGTAAAGAGATTGATCAATTGATTTCCCACTCCATCCTCTGGCCTATTTGATATAATCAGAGAAGATAAAAGTAACATAATGGGGGTGACAAAGTGTTAAGGTCTTAAATGAAGCTAAAATAAGGTTTTTCTACTTTATTATCATATTATAAAGTATGAAGGAGTTGTCACAGCCACGTGTCCTATATAGAATACTTTAATTCTCTAATAGAATACTTTATGAACTTGTCTACTTTTTCTACTAGTATAGTGTCTATTTGTAAGAGAGTGTGACTTAGGTCCATGGGAGGAATTTTTTGTTACTGTTGTTCTTATGATGTCATCTCAGTAAATGTCTTTTCTTTATTAACTGTTTCACTGGCAGATTATTAAAGATTATTAAACCCACTGGTGGGATGTTGTAAGCTATCATTTTAAGGGCACAGACCCACAAAGTACCTAGAGCCTGAGATAGTTGTTAAGTTGTGGGGCGACAACTCCCATAGGGAGCACTATACTGAAAATCTCTCCCTACAACAACCTGCCATCTGTACTTATACCTTGATATAAGCAGAGATCAGCTTCTGACACAGCTGGAGTGTTAAGTCCTGGTTCCACTTACATTCTCCCTCTTGGCCTCCCTAAATCCTTCTTGTTATCAAGAACCTCTAGCACAGTAGAGCACTGTCCACATGATATAATCAATAAATAGCATTAATTGGGGCAGCTAGGTGGCAGAGTGGATAGAACACCTGTCCTTGAGTCTGGAGGATCTGAGTTCAATTCCAGCCTCAGACACTTAACATGACACTTTCAAGTAGGCAGGTCACTTAACCCTAACTGCCTCTCAAAACAAATAAACAAATTACTTCCTATGTGCCAGGAACTGGGGTCAGCAATGAGGAGATGACAAAAATGAAAATGCCTCTGCCCTCATACAGACTGTATTTTATCAGGGAGAAACAATATGCTAAAATAAAGAGATAACTAAAATATATTCAAAAATAAACATAAGGTCAGTATTGGAAGAGAAGACACTAGCACCTTGGGAGTTAGGGAAGGTTTTGAGTGATTGTTGGTGCTTGAGCTGTTAGAGATTTTAGGAGTTTCTCTCTCTCTCTCTTTTTCTCTGTGTATCTCTCTTCATCCTTCTCTCTGTGTCTCTGTCTTCTCTCTGTCACTTCTTCCCTCATTCACTCTCATATGTATGTATATATACATACACACAAATATGTATATATGTGAGATTTTCTTGAAATATATACACACATACACACAAATCATCTGAATAGAGGAGATAATTACACCCATACGAGTCAATGAGGTCACCAAGTAAGAGAACATAAAGAAAATAAAAGAGGTCAATATAGACTCTTGGGGCATATTCACAGTTAAGAAATGTGATGGGGGTGATGATCAAGCAAAGAAAACCAAGAAGGAGTCATCAAGTAAGAGGAAAACCAAGAGAGAACAATCCCAAAAATCCAGGAAGAGAGGACAGTCAGGAGTGTCAAACGCTGAAGAGAGGTCATGAAAAATGAAGACTGAGGGAAAACCTTTAGATTTGGCACTAAACAAATTATGTTCCATGATCTCTGATCTTTCAGTGTTGCAGCTGCCAAGTCCTGTGTGATCCTGATTTGGGGTTCCTGTTATTTGAATGGTTTCTTTGTGGCCACTTGCAGTATTTTTTCCTTGATCTTATACTTCTGAATTTTGGCTATAATGTTCCTTGGAGTTTGTATTTTGGGGTGTCTTTTCTAAGGTTATTAGTAGAGTCTTTTAGTGCCTATTTTGCCCTCTAGTTCCAGGCTTCTCAATGCAATTCCACAAATTCAAAAGAATGGAAAAAAATAGAAGAAAATGTAACATACCTCACTGGAAAAACAATTAACCTGGAAAAGAGAGCCAGAAAAGACAATATCAGAATTAGTACCAAAGGAAAACCCAGATAATGTCTTTCTAGAAATTATCAAAGAAAACTGCCCTGAAGTTGGCCAGTAAAGTCTGTCTCTCTCAGGTAAAAGAAGAATGTAATCTAGGACAGATACCATAAAGTCAGTGGCAAACTTTACTTCAGCAAACCAGGAGATCATGAACCTGAGCATGGTGAAGCAGGCAGAGGTCAATACCAGGACCTGCCATGTGCTTCAGCATAGCCAGGGGAAAGGGTAGAGTCTAGCTCTGAGAGCTTCAGCATATCCCTGGGCAAACAAGCAGCCACCAGTGGCCCAGCCTGTCCCATACTTCAGTGTAGCCCCAGAACACTCACAGGTCTCAGCACAGCTAGACATCAGGTAAGCTACCACTAGGGAAACTGTCAGACTCTTATAGCCTCAAGCAGCATCAGCCATCCCCTATTTCACTCCCTCAGAGCAGCACCAGACATGAGGGTCCCCTGTAGAGCTCAGGGCAACATCAGTGCAGGTTAGCAGCCAGGTCTTCTAAGTCCTGGCCCAAAAAGCCTAAGACAGTGTCTCTTCTATCCCAGTGGCAGAGCTCAAATTTAAAAGAAAGGGAAAAGGCCAAAAAAGATAAGCAAAAAACCAATAAAAAGAATCATTATGAGTGAGACAGACATTATTTGCCAATCTACTAAGTTTCCTAAGCTAAAAGTTTGTTTCACCCTATTTTATTACTGGTTCTGCTATTACAGGATTTGTATGGGGGCACTCTTTATGGTTGTTTGTAGGTGAATATGGGAGAAATATAATAATTTACTACTCACTCCACCATCTTGGCTCCCAGAGACCTCCATTTGTTAGTGGTTGCTCCTTCCTCAAATTATGTTTCATTTCTTATAAAAATATCCTTCTATATGTTATTAGATATTATATATACATGAATTATATGTTATATTGTATTATATATTAAATAGAGTACTGGACTTGGAGTCAGGAAGACCAGAGTTCTAATCTTGTCTAAGCCAGGTGACCTTAAACGAGTCATTGAAACTCTTTTAGTCCCAGTTTCTTCATCTGGAAAATGAGGATAATAGTAGCACCTACTTCACAAATGTACAATAAAGTATTCTGTTAACCTTAAAGCATTTTATAAAATCTAGCTATTCTTGTTTAAGTTTTGAGTTCCAAATTCTATCACTCTTCAAGAGAAGCCATCTTGATTGATTGCTTCCTTGGTGAAAAAGAGAAAATCAATTAGGAATTCCCCCTAGAGAACTAAATTTGAGAGAGATCATCTAGAACCTTAGGATGAACATGTTTTCCCCAGATTCTAGGTACTGGATTCCTTGTAATCAATGGAGCATTGAAATCTTGATTCCACCATTTACTACTTGTATGACCTGGGGTGGAGAACAACTCCTTATATCTTTCTGTCTCATCTACAAGACAAGAATAATAGCATTCCCCCTGACTCCCTAACGGAGTTTCTGTGCTGATCAAATGTGATGATAGATAATAGATAGGTGATAGATATAGTTTAAAACTATATACCAATGATTACAATTAAGATCATTTCCCCCCTCAATCTTCATCCCTGCTTTCTTTTAGCCTTTTCTCCTCTACTTTTTCTTTCTTCCTTCTTCCTCCATCCTTCTTTCTCTTTTCTACCCCTTTTCTTCCTCTCTCCTCTTTCCTTGTCTTTCTTCCTACTTATCTATTCCTTCTTCTTTCATATCAACAACCTTCCATCTCCAAATATACACAGATACACATAGATATTAACATTAATATCTATGTGATTAGAGAATCATCATGAAAGTGTCTCAGTCACAGAAATTCTGACTTCTACATAGTCTTTGTGACTACATATTTTATCTGGGTATGCTTTGTGAGGAATGCTTCCTTGATTTTTTTTAATAATCTGTACAATGTGAAGACAGTAACAGGGAAAGGCTGGTAGCCCTTTTACAGAAATGGATTAGTCACTTACAGCCTTTATTCATACCTGGGGGCGATTTAGGATTAAACCCATTTTTCAATGCTTCATTTATTACCATGTTTTAAAGAATTCACCCTTTGATCAAGAGTCTGGGGATTCCACACATTTCCCACTAAAAACAAGTCCCCACTTTGGAAATCACAAATGCTGTTTTTGTTTGTTTGAAAACTCTGTTTACTTGGGAAATGTAGCAATCACTCTTGAAGTTCCTTTGAAGTCTGTTGAATTTAATATACTTTATTGCATTATGGAACAGCTATTTCTGCTTTCTGGATCAGCATCTTCTTGATGTGCTGAATGTTTGGGGGGGTTTCTATTGTTGGGTGTGTGTGTGTGTGTGAGAGAGAGAGAGAGAGAGAGAGAGAGAGAGAGAGAGAGAGAGAGAGAGAGAGAGAGAGAGAGA
>JAJPUD010005368.1:149128-160793 GCA_023553655.1 Myrmecobius fasciatus
AGAGAGAGAGAGAGAGAGAGAGAGAGAGAGAGAGAGAGAGAGAGAGATTTGATGGGCAGGAGTGTCTAAGAGGAAACATTGCATAATAATGTGGTGATATAGACAGCTTTTAGAGACTCAGATTTCCCATTATTTTCAAAGAATGGTAGACCTGAGATAATAAAAAGAAAGAATCCTCATTTTTCTTTTGTTCCCCACCACCACCACCATTGCCAACTTCATCATCCAATGTATAGTGGAGAATTAAGAGGCACAAAAAGTATAATTGCTGTCAGGGTCTGTTTAGAAGCATGGGGAGTGAGAAAGTAAGCAGATCTGACCTCTATAGCAGCCAAAGTTTACAGAACTATAACAAACCACCAGCCTAGGTGCATTTTTAATGGCAGGGGAATACCTGAAAGCTCAGAACCTAGGGAACAGACAGAACTCAAACCAGGTATGAGCCCAGCTAATTAAAGCAAGATACTTAGAATAAGAACTGAAGTGGACAGGATAGAAGAAAGGAGAAGAGTAGAATGCAAGATGTCTGGGTCAGAACTATAGAGAAATACAATGCTAGTTCACTATTGAGATGAGTTATCAAATAACATAGTGGAAGATATTGCAAGATTTAAGAAGTTGCAAAAGAAAACAGACCAAGAAAAAAACAAGAAAAACAAAGAAAAATTTTAAAAGCATGCTTTGATTTGCATTAAGATTCATCCCATCAGT
This sequence comes from Myrmecobius fasciatus, assembly GCA_023553655.1. NCBI lineage: Eukaryota > Metazoa > Chordata > Mammalia > Dasyuromorphia > Myrmecobiidae > Myrmecobius > Myrmecobius fasciatus. Next base: position 149,840 of record JAJPUD010005368.1, read on the forward strand.
TCTTTCTGTGGAGGTAGATAGCATTTTTCATCATAAGTCTTTTGGAATTGTCTAGGATCATTGTATTACTGAGAACAGCTAAGTCATTCACAGTTGATCATCATATGGTATTGCTATTACTATGTACAATGTTCTCCTGCTTCTGGTCACTCCACTTTGCATCAGTTCATGTAAGCCTTTCTAGCTCTTTTCATGAAAGCATCCTACTTGTCACTTCCAGCACTATAGTATTCCATCACAATCATGTTGTTCAGCTATCCCCAAATGATGGGCATCTTTCAACTTCTAATTTTTTGCTATTAAAAAAAGATCTGCTATAAACATTTTGCATAAATAAGTTATTTTCCTTTTTCTTTGATCTATTTGTGATAAAGACCTAGTATATTGGTACTATATTGTACCAATTATTAGTATGTGATATTAGTAAGTCAAAGATTTTTCAGAGTTTTATAGCTTTGGAGATATAGTTTCAAATTCTTCTTCAAAATGGTCAGATAAGTTCACAACTCTAACAATGCATGAGGTTCCAACTTTTTCACATTCTTACTGATATTTTTAGAAGAAAAAAATCAAAGTTATCTATAGTCATGTGAAAAAAAGTGCTCAAAATCACTACTGATTAGCTAAAGACCAGTTAAAACAACTGAGGTACCACTTCACGTCTGTCAGATTGGCAAATGTGACAGGAAAAGAAATTTATAAATATCAGTTTGAGATCTGATTCTACTAGGCCATCTTTCTTCAGATTTTTTCATTGATTCTGTTATTTTCTTGACCTTTTGTTCTTCCAGATGAATGTCCCAGTTTCTTCTTAAGCAGTGTGATCCTTACACACCACCATTCCACAAGGTTTACCATATTGGTGTCAGATTTAGTGTGGACATTCAATTAACTTTAACTGTACTACAATTTAGAGTTAATTAATTATTATTATTATTATTTTTGCTGAGGCAATTGAGGTTGACTTGCCCAGGATCACACAGCTAGAGAATGTTAAGTGTCTGAGGTCAGATTTGAACTTAGATCCTCCTGACTTCAGGGCTGGTGCTCTATCCACTGTACTCTATCCCAGCTGCCCCCCCACAACTCAGATTTTAAACAAGCTACCAGTTAGTTTCCCTGATAGAAGTCTTTATAGACCTCTATCACTGAACTCCCAGATCCAATATCTTAATGGGATCACAAAGAAGAACTTTTATGGGAAGAAGATATCATATACCATTTTTGACTGTCCATTTCAGCATCTCAAGACTTAATAAATCAACCAAGTATTTGTCATGTACCTACTATTCTCCAGTGAGATTAATATATGTAGAGAGCTTTCTATACTGTAAAAAATTAAATAGATGTGAACCATGATTGTTATTATTGCTGACAGTATACCAAGTCATGGACACTGTAGGTTTAGAACTGTAATGGACATTAGACATTACCTCATCTTACAGATGGAGAAATAAAGACTTAGAGAAAAGTGACTGCCAAAAAGAAAGTGGATGAAGAAGAAAACGACTTGATGCTTCTCTACAAAAAGATTATAGTTTTAAAACATAAAAAACACAGAAACAGGATTGAAAAATGTTAAACTACCTAGTAATAGAGTAATTGTTTGTCTCTAAGTATCATTCCTTTTGCTGCAACTTGTCAATCAGAAAGACCAGAATTTAAATCCACTCTCACTCTTTCTGGTAGTATAACTCTGGGAAAATCACTTGACCATTCTCAACCTTACATTTCTCATCTGCAAAATGGGGATAATAAAAGCATCTGTCTCTCAGGGTTGTCCTGTGGAATAAACTAGATAATAAATGTCTCTGCAAACTTTAGTGAGTTATATAGATGATGATTATTATTATTATCTTTAAATAATGTAAATGCAAATGTAAAGTGCATCTGATGTTTGTTCCCTTCTCCCCTGGGGAAGAAGTTCTTTTTGGTGCCTCCATTTTTTGCAGGGGACACAAGCCAGACTTTATTATCCTCTCAACCCTGTTCCAGGAAGACCTTCATTTCCCTCTCTTCTTCCTCCTTCCTTTTCATTTCCTCTATTAGAAGGGAAGCTCCTTGAGGGTAGGAGCTTTTATTCTTGTTACTTGTATTTGCATCCTCAGTACTTAGCACAGTGCCTGGAACAGGGTCAAAGCTCAACAGAGACTTGCTTCCTCCATTCCATCTTCACTTTGGACAGATATGTACAGATTTATTTAAAGTTACCCATCCATCTTTTTTTTTCATCTCAGGCTACTCCATTTCTTCATTTCTAGGAGTTATTTTTATCACAGTGTAATAACAGAAGGGCCCTTAGTGATCATCTGGTTCAATGGCCACATTTTACAGTTGAGGAAATTAAAATGCAGAGTCATAATATCATCAATTAAAATTGGTGGGAATCCCAAAGGCCATGGAGGACAGTCCTTTATTTTTACAGATTAAGAAATTTAAGCACACAAATATTAACTGACTTCTCCAGTTATACAGCTAATAAGTATCTAAGACAGGATTTTAATCCAGATCTCTCTGACGCTAAGTCCAATATCCTATGCATTATGCCATACTGCCTCTTAGGTGATGTGAAATAGGATTGCTGAGGTAATATGTGGGCTCTCTTTTCCAAACTCTATTTTCATTATGCTTTGCTATTGATAACTTACCAGGTAGGAAGCAGGCAATGGTATTGCCCCACTGAACTCTACTCTGTCATCCTAAATCCTTTGCCATCAGCTGGTTAGCCCTGAGGATGGATCAGTGAATGACCTTAACTTCTTCCCTCTACCCCATCCCAACCCTCCCATTTAGTATCTTCTCCATCAGGATGGAAATCAAAGTGTAAGTATCCACAGGGTTAAGAAACAAGCATAGAAGGCTTTGAAGAGCCTTCCCTCTCCCATTAAAGATTTGACATTTAGCCCAGAGGAGGGAAAGGAGGTGGAGGGGGCTGGGGGGAAAGTTGAATACAGAGGTTTAAATGAACCTTCTTGCCTGTTTGCAGATTCCACCCCCATCCCTTCTTTAAAACAAGCCATTTTCTCCCAATTAAACTATAGTCATCTGTGGCATGTCATTGCTGGAAGCTGCAGAATTATTCTCCAACCCAATCTCCCCTCCTCACACACAGACACACCAGTCCTTTTATTTGTTGCAATTTGGCTGCCAAATATACATCATTAATTCTGCAGTGCAGAACAAGTGGGATCAGAGCATGAAAGAGGAGAGAAAAGATGGAATTCAGGAGCTAGACTGCCACATGCAAAGATGATTTGGAAGGAGAAAACAAGAGCCTCCATTTTTGTTTTGTTTTGTTTTGTTTTGTTTTTCCACAGACATAAGGTCATTGCAAGCAACAGCCATTAGCCTAATTAGACCTTCTGACTAAGAAGTGGGGTAGAAAGCACTCCAGAATAGGGGAAGAGGGAAAGCAAAGACAGTAATTGAAGCTATAATGAATATTCAACTCTTCTAAGTAAAGTTTAATTAAGTTATCCTATGGAAGAGGCTTTTTGCAAATATTATGGTGGAATTCAAGCAGTGCATTAGGCAGTCGGGAAATAAGTGATCAGAGGACTTAGCTATTTTCTTTCCTCTCCAATTCATGGGGCTGTTTTATCTATATTGAGTTTAGGCTGAACGCTCCAATCATCTGATATCTAAACTAAGTTAAATGAATGTATGTCTATATATAATCCGCAAAGCTATCTTTCCCAAAATTTCAATAGGCTATCTCCCTCTGGCCCTGATTCTTCTGGGAAGTCACATTCTGGTGAGGAGTTGGTTTCCAATACTCAAAGGATTTTTTTAGGGATTAAAAAGTAAAGACTAGAGTCATGGATCCATAACATTAGAAATGTCCATTAGTGGTCCATTCTGCTGCCCATATAAACTGTAGCATTAACCTCATCATCAAACAATGTTTTAACTGCATTTAGAAACAAAGCCCAGAACCAGACAAGCCTATTGGCCATGAAAATTGGAGAGCAGGAAAATGAGAAATTACAAAAAAGAGGTGTTATATTTGGTAAATTTGATAATCAGAAAAAAATGTGAACCTCCCAAAGTTTTGACAAACTGAATTGAAGTCAAAAAAATTAACATTATTCTCCACATAAATCTAATAATACATTTATAAATTCACATGTGACATCAGCTAACAGGGTACCTAATCATTGCCTATGGCCTTGAGGGTATTTAGTACCCTTGAGAAATTTTTGCATTGATAGAAAAGATTAGATAGTTATAAAAACAATCAACAGAAATTGTACAGATTAGAAAATGCAAAGAAATAATCATCATCAAAGCAACTTATATGGCAATTTATAGTTTTAAAAGTTTTTTTCATACATTCACGCATTTTATCTTCACAATAGTTATATAAGATATGCTGAAGATTATTTCCATTTTACAAATGAAACTGAGGCCCATACAGGTTAAATAACTTGATCAGCAATCAGTGATGGAAGCAAGATCTGAAGTGACTCCAAGTCCAGTATCCTGTCCACTATGTCACAAAGCTTCAACCCTCTTTCAAAATCCATTTCTAAGAGCTCAGCACAGTGTCTTTCACATTGTTAGTATTTAATTAACACTAAATATGTGAATAAATGTCCATGTCTAATCTCACCTTTCCATCTTCTCTAGTATATAGGAATATATATTTTTCCTTATTAGAATTCCTGTGACATTTTGATTTTGTATTATACAGTTCAACATTTTACTGTGAGCTGCCTTATATTGTTCTTTGCTTCATGTACATCATTTTTTGAGCTAGAATATAAACTCCTCAAGGACAGGCGTCTTGTCTAATGCCTTCTTTGTACACTTCTCAGTGATTATAGAAAGATGGCTATGAATTAACTTGCTTTGCCTTGGAAAAGAATATGAAGGATAAAAGATGAGTCAAGACTTATGGTTATAAATCAAAGTGAACCAAGAGAAAGTTGTAGAAAGAATTAAGCTTTTTAAAAAAATGTTAATAGTTTTACATATAATTGGAGAAAAAATAAAACAAAATTTTTAAAGAATTAGACTTTAAAGATCAGATTCAAAGAGATAGGGAATAAGGAGAGATCAATCTGATCTATTGAGTTAAGACAGGATAGGATAGGGCTTAGGGAGCAATACACTGAAATAGTTAGTTGGAATGGTAGCTATCTTTAACTAGAGTCAGTGATTAAAGCAAAATGATAAAAAATGAGCCAAATACTCAAAGGCTAGGGTGGGTCATAATTCAGAAGAGAGCCTTTGTTATGCCATGAGAGGAGCAGAGAAATGTTCAAAAAGAATGACAGCAAAATAGATTTAAACAGTAAGTAAAAATTGTTTAGAATTCAAGATTGACAAACAAAGAGAGGAGCACCCAGTATTCTAAGGTAGAGTTACCCACAGTTAGAGAAGGGGTCTTAATGTGGGGGGAAAGGAGTTATAGTTAGCATCATGCAAAGATACACTCAGGTAAACAACTAAATTTAGTGTACCCCACTGTGTTATATGAAGTGAAGAAAAATATTATATTGAAAACCCATTTGAATGAGCATGGCAATTTTTTTTAACCTGAGAGTTCTTAAATGAGCTTTACTAACATATAAGTTTTCCCTGACTTGTATCATTTCATAACAACATTTATTTCCTGTGATTCAAGCTCCTGAATGTATGCTTGTTGGGACTGTTTTCCAGTAAATGCATTTCCAAATGGCTCAAACCTCCACCCCAGTATGAAACTGGCAACTTCTAAAGACAAAACTGGTCTAGATACTCAGTTATTTCTGTTCCAACAAAAACCAAGTCAAAGAACTCCATAAAGTAAAATAAAACATTTCATTGTCAAAGAAAAAGATACAGAAAAAAGAGGCATTCTCCAAAACTATGCAATCTGACTGACTAGAGAGTCCTCTGCTCCATATCTGGTTGAAAATCCTGAAAATATGCACATTTGTTAAATGTCCATTCAGTATTATGGATATTTTTTGTTAGATATAATACTTTTGGCCACAAGCATAGTTCTTTTGATTCCCACTATATATGATTCCAGTACCAGTGGTCTATTACTGTGGCTGTTGATAAGTCCTGTACAATTCTGACTATCTCCAGGATATTTGAATTAGTTTTTTTTTCTTGTTTCTTGCAGTTTTTTCTTTGATCTGGGAGTTTCAAAATTTGGCAATACTATTTCTATGTACTTTCCACAAAGGATCTCTTTGAGGTAGTGATGGTTGGATTTTTTCTATTTCTGCTTTGTCCTCCTGTCCTATAACTCCAGAATAATTTTCTTGGATTATTTCTTGCATTGTTGTGTAGAGGTCCTTTTGTTTTGATCACAGCTTTCAGGTTGTTCAATTATTCTTATATTTTTCTTCTTGATCTGTTCTCCAGATCTTTTGTTTTTCTTGTGTTTCATTTTCTGCTCTATTTTTTTCATTCTGTATAGTCTGTTTTGTTATTTTTTTAGATTCCTATAGCTTCACTGGCTTCCATTTGCCCATTTCTAATTTTCAAAGAGTTATTTTTGTCTTTAAGACTCTGTATCTCCTTTTCTAGTTGGTTAACTTTTTTTATAATCTTCTTGTTTTCCTTGGATGTTATTTAATTTTTAAAAGTTTTTCCTCAATGTCTCTCATTTGATTTTCAAATTCTTTTTTTAGTTCTTCTTTAAAGTCTCTCCAGGCAGGGAGCCATTTCACATTACTCTTTGAGGTAGACAAAGCTTTTTTTTTTCCTTCAGTATTCTCTGAAAATAAACTCTGATCTTCCCTATTCCTATACTGTTTCTATGGCTCAGTTCTTTTTTTGCCAGTTCATTTTTTTTGTTAAATGAGAAGTATTGTGTAAGGACCTCTAATTGTGGAATAAGATAGTGCCTCTAGTTTCACTTCAGCTCTCCCCTCTGACCTGAAACCTCAAACCAAGAGCTCTACCTCCTAAAAATGCCTGCAGCTTCCCTTCCCCAGAGCCTCTGCTCTCATCGGTGTGCTAGTTCATTCTCCCCCACATCCCTCTCTCTGCAGCACAGTTGGATCTGGTATTTCTGATCAGCCAAGGTTCCCTCTGTCTTTCAAGACTCAGACCCCACAATTCCTCACAGTCCTAGAGATAAAAATCTCTGTGGTTCCTCCTAAGGCTCCAGCCATACTTAACTCATCCTAGGAGTCCCCACTTGGTGTTTTTGCAGAGCCAGCCTGGAGGTGTGTGCACTTCACAATGGCTAATCCTAGGCCAGGGTCTTTCTTCATAATCTTCTTGGATTGTACCAGAAGGATACCTGTTCTGCCCCAAATCTTGATTTTTCACTAGTCTATGTGGGCCCTGAGGCACAAATTTGTTCTGTCTGTGGGGGAAATCTGGAGAGCTCCCCCAAATAAATGATTCTTTTATCATTAATGGAAATAGTGTGCTATTATTATTGCCTTTTCTGAATCCAACTTTGTTTCTCCCTTTTTATTCAGTGAAGTTCTCTTGAAAAAGCCCATACTTGTTTCCCCTGAATTGAGGAGAAAAGGGCTTTTCCATCAGTCAAGGGGGATTGATCTTAGAGCAAGGCTGTTAGATAAACTATAGCCATCCCTTTCTATCCCAAGAGTTCATTCCTATACCAGCAATCACCCAGTGAGGTTAGATATCAGATAGGTTGGGCAGAAGAGGTCCACCCATGTCAGGGGGGTGAAAGGTTTATAGGGAGAGAACAAACAACTATCTTTGTCTTCATGTATTTAGGTAGTGGTTACTTTCTTTGTGGCTCTGAGTCTCTTAGTCTCTCTATGAAATGAGGGGAATGGGCTAGATGAACTCAAGCATCTCTTCCAAATCAACAAAAAAAATTATATTGTTCTATGAATTTTAAGTCTAAGTATACAAAAATGCTCCTTTCAGGGAGCCATGAGGCTCAGTAGATAAAGCACTGCATCTAGAATCTGGAAGATCAGAGTTCAAATTCAACCTCAGATACCAGATATGTGATGCTAGGTAAGTTACTGGACTTCTGTTTGCTTCAGTTTCTTTAAGTGTAAAATTAATAAACTGTAAAAATTAATTTACCTCACAGGATGGCCATGAGAATTGAATGAAATAATATTTGTAAAATGCTTAGCAGAGGGTCTGGCATATACTAGGTGGTATATAAAGACTTATTCCTTTCCCTCCTTCTTGCCTTTCTCCCCAAAGAAACTGATGATGAAGAAGGAATCCTGGACACAGAGATCAGGGGGTTAGGTGTTAATGCAGTCATGAGATTGCTATTCAATATTTTAAATATATGAAGACAATGAGTTATTTCTGGGGCAAGAGAGGAATTTATTTTATCATATTGTATTTCTATTCTAAGGTTCTTCCTGGGGGGGGGGGAGGGACTTCTGACCTATTCCAAGTGAGCTGATGCCATTAGATTGAGCCAAGTTCCTAGAATGTTGAAAAATCTGATTCATCATCCAGGTTTTTGGAGGGGTCCCAATCTGTGGGCATATTCTGGAAGGCAGTAGGTTGGGAGGAGGACAAAGTAAAAGATATAACCCCCCAAGTTGTTACCAAAATAACTCTTAAGCTTATTTACTTACCACCACCAACACCATTTCATCTCCAAGAAAAAGGGATAGAACAATCTCACCACCTTCCAACCACTTTCTTCAGGCTACATACTTCCCTTTTGCAATATCTTTCCCCCTCTGCAGTTAACCCTAAAGTTTATTTTCACATATGTAGAAATGTTTGGACTAAGGAAGAAAGCTTGCAGTTTTATTTATCTTAAGCACTCGTCCCCACAAGGGTTTGCAATTAGAGAGGATTTGGATTCAAATCCAGTTCAGCCACTTATTATCTCTATAGTACCAGGCAAGTCATTTAACATCTCTTGGCCTCTATTCTCATCTATAAAAAGAGGATGCTGCAGTTAGATAAGCTCCAAAGGATCTTGCAGCTCCAAATCCCATGATTCCCTCTGATTTGGCCCCTATTTCTGCATTAATGGGTTGATTCATTCCCTTTGTTTGAGCTCAGGCTAGAAGGCTACTCTTCTTTTTCTGCTTTACCTCCTGCCCTTTCTCCAAAGAGATAGAAATTAGCTGCTGGAAATTAGCTTAATTGGATATTAGTGTAACTTCTTCAGCCAAATCTCCCTTAAAGAAATTCGTAGCAAATTGCTCCAGCAGACCCATTTAACCTAACCCTTCAATTGATTCCCCATTAAAATGGTTTCTCTAACTTATTTATTTGTGGCTGTCAGGGCTTAAGTGGAATGCAAAGACTTTCTCTCATATGTGTGTATATTTGTATATATATGTGTGTGTGTTCATTTATATGTTTATGTGTATATACACGAATATTTACATGTGTGTTGTGCATGTATGTGCATTACACATGTGTGTATATGTATAAGCATGTGTGTGTAGGTATATTTCCTTCCACTTTTCTAATACTTATTCTGACAGACTTCACTATCTGGAGAATAAGACAAGACTGACTGTTTACCCAAAGTTTTTCATTGGAGCCTCACCAAGTTTTACAAACACTAAGCTATGTTAGATAAACTGAGATACCTGCTTCTAAGCTCACCATCTTAGAAGTATTTAACAAGCCATTCTCTAATCAATAAATGGTCAAAAGATATGAACAGACAATTTTCCAATAAAGAAATTTAAACTATTTCTCATCATATGAAAAAAATACTCTGAATCACTATTGGTCAGAGAAATGAAAATAAAGAAAACTCTTGAGGTAGCACTATATGCCTCTCAGCTTGGCTAAGATTGACAGGAAAAAGATAATGATGAAAGTTGGAGAGGATGTGAGAAAACTAGGACATTAATACATTGTTGGTGGAGTTGTGAACTGATCCAGCAATTCTGGAGAGCAATATAGAACTATGCTCAAAAGGTTATCAAATTGTGCATTCCCTTTGACCCAGCAATATTTCTTCTGGGCCTATATCCCAAAGAGATTTTAAAGGAGGGAAAGGGACCCACATATGCAAGAATGTTTGTGGCAGCCCTTTTTGTAGTGGCAAGAAACTGGAAACTGAATGGATGCCCATCAGTTGGAGAATGGCTAAATAAATTATGGTATATGAATGTTATGGAATATTATGATTCTGTAAGAAATGATCAGCAAGTTGATTTCAGAAAGGCCTGGAGAGACTTACATGAACTGATACTAAGTGAAGTGAGTAGAACCAGGAGATCACTGTAACACAATACAATGATCAATTTTGATGGACTTGGCTTTTTTCAGTAATGAGGTGATTCAGGCCGGTTCCAATGGACTTGTGATAGAGAGAGCCATCTGCATTCAGAGAAAGGATTATGGAAACTGAGTGTAGATTACAACATAGCATTTTCACTTTTTTGTTGTTTTCTTGCTTGTTTTCTTTCTCATTTTTTTCCATTTTGATCTGATAAATGTGGAAATATGTATAGAAGAATTGCACGTGTTTAACATATATTGGATTACTTGTCAACTAAGGAAAGGAGTAGGGAGAAAGGAGGGAGAAGAAAAATTGGAACACAAGGTTTTGCAAGGGTGAATGCTGAAAACTATGCAAATGTTTTGAAAATAAAAAGCTTTAAAAAAAAGAAGTATTTAATTAGAGGTTGGAAACTCTAATTCCATTTGGGCACATTAGCAAACCAATTTATCTCTTTGGAATTCAGTTTCCACAATTGTAAAATGAATTTTTTTCTTTTATATTTTAAACATTCTTTTCTTTTTAACTTTTAATCTCCAAATCCTTTTTCCCACTCCTCTTTCACCCACTGAGAAGGCAAACAATATGTAAAACCATGCAATATATACTTTTATATGATCCATGGGAAGAAAGGAAAGAAGAAAGGAAGGAGGGAAGGAAGGAGGGTAGGAAGGATGAAAGGAAGGAGGGAAGGAAGGAAGGTAGGAAGGAGAGAAGGTAGGAAGGAGAGAAGGAAGGAAGGAAGGAAGGAAGGAAGGAAGGAAGGAAGGAAGGAAGGAAGGAAGGAAGGAGGGCATC
>JAJPUD010005369.1:0-40980 GCA_023553655.1 Myrmecobius fasciatus
ATAATATCTACCTTATGTGGTTGATGTGAGGGTTTTTTCCTAGGCTTAAAATAGTTGATAATAATAATGCTGCTGCTGCTGCTGCTAAGGATAATGATAATGATGATGATGATGATGATGATGATGATGATGTCATCCCTCATTATCTCCTTCAAAGATTTACTGCAACTAGCTTTACCCCTTTCTCAGATATCTATAATTTAAGCATCAACATGGGCTCCTTCTTATTGCTTACAAATATACTTGGATCTTCTCAATTCTAAACAAGCCTGCCTCTGATTCTGCTAACTCACCTAGCATCTATACTCATGTCTTCCCACACCTTCCTTGTCCAATCACTTTTAACATCTATCCACACTCAAGGACTCTACTTAGTTCCACCTCATCTCTTCTCTGCCTTTGCGATCTGGATTATTTTGCTTTCTGCAAAATTATATCTCACAAACAACCTTGGCAGTTTTTGTCAATAGCCAATCCCAGTGACCTCTTCTCCCTCTTTCTCATCCTTCACCTCTCCATAGCATTTGAGTCTATTCACTACCCTCTCCTGCATATTTTCTCCTCCACTGGTTATAGGTTAGGATACTGACTGCATTTTTTCATTTCTTGCTTCTCTGTTCCCTTCATGGATTCCCTACCCTTTTCCTAATCCACCCTGAGATGGTTGCCCCAGAACATAACCTTGGCCCTTTTTTCCTTTTTTCTACAATGCCATTGTAGACATCATTCTACAATGTCCTGGTTATTCTTGTTTATTTCTACAGATCCAAATATAATCTCTATACCAATCATTTTAAAATCTCATTCTTCAGTCTAAGTCCCAGACCTATTCCTCTAGACATTGGTAGAATGTTTTGATCTTTATGTCCCCTGCCATCTCAGATTTAACATGTTCAAGTGTGAACTTACTATTTTTCTTGAGAAGTCTCTTTTCTCCTTTCAATTTGACTATTTCTGCCAGTGGTACCATCATTCACCTTATAGAGACAACCCAAAGAGAGAACATATTCTTTTTAAACTTTCCCTTCTCTTTCTGATCTCATGTTATTTCAGTTAACATTCATGTCCCTTATTTATTTACAATCTCTCAGATAGATTCACTTCTCTCCAGGCCTACCACTAGCTTTCTATTCCAGATCTTCCTTATTCATCAGTCTTCTTCCAGTTCTTCCTACTTTTACTCTCCCTTTCACTTCCTGAAATGTAAACGATCACATTACTGCCAGACTAACCTCCCATTTGCCAAGATCTGATCATACTCCTCTTCAAATAAAAATTTTACAATGATTCGCAAATTAAAAGATGATTTAATTTAGAGGTAGAGGACTTGGTTTCAAATTCTGGTGCTGCCACTTATGAACTTTATGTTTTTCTGCAAAAAATTTAAGAAGTTTGAGGAGAGGATGAATTTATTTCTGGAATGAATTGGAATCTGTTGGAGTCATCTAGCCCAACTTCTTTACTTTATGGATGAGAGAAATGAGGCATAAATAAGATTGGTAACTTCTTTAAGATGACAGATCATGAATGAAAGAGCTAGAATCTGAATCAGGTTCTCTGATTTCAGATTACACATGACTCCTCTATGGTTCCATTTGCAAGTTTCTATTACTTCTCAAAAGGCCAATGATATGCGATTCACCTTCTGTTTTCTCCCAGTAGAATTCAGGCAGCTAAACATTAGAAGGAACATCATACTCTGGCCTACTTGTAGCCTTAGATTGCATTAAATTATAAGTAGTATTTTAATCATCTGTTACAGAGATAGGTAAAATATCTGAGATAGTCAAAAATTATTATACACATTCTCTAAACTTACATGTAGACTGATCAAAACACTACACACTGCCTATTTAAATTCAGAAGGATTTTATGTTGTAATAAAGCAAACATTTATTAAGCATTTTTTGTATGCAGAGCTTTGAAATAGACACTACAGGAAATATAAATTTTACTAAGAACTTTATAGTTCTTGCTCTTAGGGATCTCACAGTCCAGTAGAAAAATGATACCCATAGAGGTAATAGTCAAGCACAATATTACTCCATCCAATCTGAATCTAGCAATGCTTTATTAACCTCCATTTGAATCTGTAGAAATGAATGAAAATGACCAAGACACTATAGATAAAAGGACCAACTATATGATTTGGGCCAACCACCTCAAGAAATTAGAAAAAGGGTAAGGAATCTATGAAGAGAACAGAGCAGCTGGAAATGAGGAAAACATGCTCAGTGTCTTAACTCTAACCAATGGAGGAGAAAATATTCAGGAAAGTGTGGTGAATAGAGTCATATATTATGGAGAGGTCAAGGATGAGAAAGAGGGAGAAGAGGTCACTGGGACTGGCTAATGACAAAAACCACCAAGGTTGTTTATGAGATATAGTTTTGCAAAAGATGGAAAAATAATCCACATTGCAAAAGAAGGGAAGAAATGAGGTGGAACTAAGTAGAGTCCTTGAGTGTAGATAAATATTAAAAGAAATTAAACAAGGAAGTGATGGGAAGACATGTGTCCAGAAGATGCACCAAAATCAGAGGGAGGATTGTTTAGAACTGATAAGACCCAAGTATATTTGTATGGAACAAGAAGGAGTTCATGGAGATGCTGAAATTGTAGATATCTGAGAAAGAGATGAATTATTATCCTATTAACATGTACCTTAGAGCTGATACAGAGATAAAATAAAAAACAGCCCTTGCTTTCAAGGAGAGTATTCTATTGAGGGAATACAACTTATAAATAATCAGTCAACATTTATTAAGCACCTACTATGTGCCAGGCAGTGCTAGAAATACCAAGAAAAGCAAAATTTCATCTTTAAGGATTAGCTAGATCACCTTTAAAATGAGGGAATTAGACTAAATTATCTTTACAGTCTCTTAGGGCTTTAAATCTATTCTACTTTCTTTACCAAGCTGAAGCATCTGTTTTTTTGCTATTTCACCCTGAAGATAACAGGGAACCACTAAAATCTCTTGGAGAAGAAAAAGAGATGGATAGATTTGGGGGTTTGGAACATAATTTTGACTGCAGTGTGGATGGAGAGAGATGGAAGGAGAAAGAAATTAGGAGCCTCAAATCCAATTAAGGACCTATTTTGATAGTTGAGGAAAGAGGTGATAAGGGCCTTGTTGACGGAGGGAAAAAGACAGATAAAAGATATATTATGGAGATGTAATCAGCATAGCTTGGCGACTATTGGATATGGGAATGAGTGTGGGATGAGAGGAGTAAGTACTTTAGTAACTTTCAAGGGGGAGAAATTCTTAAGAATAAAAATCTTTGCTGAGTCCCTATTATGTGCTTAAATATTTATTTATCTATGTAGTCTTCTTTAAAAGCATATATAAAGTTTAAAAAAGCATGATGCACATTTTAGAAGATGCCAGTTTATTCTGGAGATAAAATGAACATATTTTGCAAATCAGTGATTGAAAGGTTCTAGGTTAGAAGATATCAGGAGGTTTCTAGATGAACTGAGCATTATAGATGGCTGTCAGGCTTGGGAGAAATCAGCTCTGAGGACATAGTTAAATCTATAAAAATGAATGAACTCACTAGGGAGTGCTTTGAACTCAGGGCTCCCAAGCTACCTTTTGGAGCTTCTTGATCAAAATTGTCAGAAATACCTAGAGCCTATGTGAATACTTCCTTAGATAAGTAGAAACTTATAGCTAAAATAAAAATTGTGATGTCCCCAGAATATCCCTAAATTTAAATTCATGGGATCTGAATTCAAGTCCATGTTTTGCTCACAGAGGTGGTTGTTGTTGTTGTTGGACTATGCCATGGGAACACGGGCAAGTTACTTATGGGTTCAACTTTAAAAGAAAAAGTATAAGGGAGAAGACTTCTGAAGGTCTTTCCAATTCTAAATCAATTATATATATGTATATATATATATATGTATATATATATCTTTTCTCTGAGATCTAGGATTTCAGTGATATAAAGAATCCTATGTGAGAAATCGGTGTTACCAGTCTACACCAGCACCTGCTCTGTGTTTGACTCTTGGAGAGTGCCCATAACCTAAAGAAGTTTACAAGGCCATAGAGTTATTGAATCAGAGATTGGACTAATTATTTCTCTCTCTCTCCCTCTCCCTCTCTCTCTCTCTCTCTCTCTCTCTCTCTCTCTCTCTCTCTATATATATATATTTATGTATTTCTATATATACCAATTTATATATATATATATATATATATAGTCCAGAAGTTTTCACTTCTGGAAGTGAGCAAATAAAAATGCTGATTTATTTGGCATATTTTGGAAAACATAAAACATAATATATTTTGTAGATAAAATGCCCCTGGCTAAATTGGTTATTTATTTATCATGGAAAACTAGATGGAAAGTCTTCTTAGTTAGAAGTGGGGGGGTTGTGACATTGTTACTAAAAATACTTTCTCCCCATGTTGTACAAGACAAAAATATGCTTTCTCTTCTACTTGTAAACGTCCATTCATTCCATATATACATGGGAACATGTTTGTCCTTAATAATGAGCATATATAGGTAATACGTGGTAAGATTTAATATCCTAGCCTGTGATTATATTTGATAAATATGTTAGAGTCAGATATATTAGATAGATAGTTTTTCTTCTTTTAAAAAAACAATATTTTAGAAATCATAGAAAATAATTATGTTCTACTTTGGGGAGGCTTTTTTCAAGCCTTGGCTTAGGCCCCACAGTGGCCAGTGCTTACATTTTTCAAAATTGATTTTTTTTAGAACCATATAAATAGTGACCCTGGGGCTCCACGTGGCATTTCCTCTCACTAACAATGACACAGTATCTTGGAAACATTTCCTGCTGTCACACAATTCTTCCTTCTTTCCAAATTGCTCTATGTTTAACCCTTTTCTCCTAGATCATCATATCGGAGCAAGAACATTGGGGTTGAAGCCAGGAAGAAATAAAGTTCAAAACTTGCCTCAGGAACTCAACAGTTTTGTGACCAAATCAATGACTTCAGCACTCTCAGCCTTCATTTCCTCATATGTAAGATGGACATGATCATATACATAGTATTTACCTTAAGAATTACAGTGAGAATCCAATGAGGCAATGGAATGTAATACTGTTTTTATAATTCATAAAGAAATGTCACTTTAGGGACAGCTAGGTGGTGCAATGGGTAAAGCAACAGTCCTGAAGTCAGGAGGACCTGAGTTCAAATCTGGCCTCAGATACTTACCACTTCCTAGCTGTGTGACTCTGGACAAGTCACTTGATCCCAATTGCTTCAGCAGAAAAAAAAAAGAATAAAGAAAAAAAGAAATGACACTTTGACCTAATCTTTTATTTTTAACAAATGGCAAGATTTGTCATTAATAACTAGGAAAATGAAGAATGGAATGGGGAAAAATATATGGTTTCTAGAATACCATAGGTACTTAACTCCTTGAATGTTAATTTGACTACAGTTAAATTAACAACAAAATTTTTAATGAGTTTATGGTATGTGAAAGACAAGATACTAAGTACTTAGGGACCAAAGTGTAAAAAAAAAAAAAACAGCCACAAACCCTGCCCTCAAGCACTTTACCATCTAAGAGATATTCTTGGATAATTTTAATTCCAGTCGGACTGTAATTAAGTTCATGAAAGAAATCAAGCAGAGGCACAAATGAAAAGATAAATTCTACCTAGAATAGAAAGTTTCTTCTATATGAACTGGTTCTTAGGAAGAAGAGGTTATAGTAACAACAATAATAATAACAATAACAAATGCATATAAGGACTGCAATTTGTAAGGACTGCAAAGCTATCAGTATGAACTTGTGAGATAGGCTATATATATTATAAAATGGAATTATATGTATATTATATATTAATATAATATTGATACATATGCTATATAATACATATATATTATATATATTAATAAGACTACATATATATATATATAATTCCATTTTATAAATAAGAAAAATGGAGACTAAAAGATTCAATGACATATCTGTGAGAACAGCAAGTAAGTGTCAAGTAGGAACAGAATACCTGTCTCCTGATTTCAGATCTGATGATCTATGCAGAAGTATATATTGCAGTGTGGCTGTCCTGTGGATGTGAAATGATATGTGCAAATGTTTGGAAGAAGGAGATGGAAAGATAATACTGGAAAAATGATGGGTCATTCCATTTAGCTAGAGCAGAGAATGCATGAAAGGGGAGATTTGAAATAAGGCTAGAAATAGAAGTTGGAACCAGTTTATGGAGGGCCTTAAATGAAAAGACCTTCATAAGTAGCCAGACACTGTTCCTCCTCAGTATCTTTTAATAGTCCCTTGTTTTCCTCTCTTTCTAGAAATATGGGTACCTTATCCAATGTTCTGCCTTTTTCCTCTCTCTGTAGATTTATACAGAACATTTGTATTTTTGTTTTCTCTAATGTCTTTAATTAACGTGTATTATGGAGAAGACTCCCAAATCTATATATCCAAAATCAAGGTCTTCCTTGTATTATAATTCTTTTTCTGAAGAAGAACCATTCCAAGTGATATAAAGAGGCTGATGGCCATGCTTTGAGAGAGAAGGAAGCACATGGAAAAGATAAACAAGAAATCCGGCAGACCTGAGATAACTATCAATAAGATTTTGTTTTCCTTAATTATCTTCACTTTCAAATGTAAAACTTTTAGAATTCTATTGTCATTCCTGTGGTTCTTGAGAAAACTTCAACAGCAGTAGAGTTAGCCATAGACAGACTAGGGAAGCATGGTCTTCTCCAAAGGTTCCCCACCTCTTATCTCCCAACTCTGAGTACACTTCCTTTTTCTCCATTTACCACCTCAGGGCTAAATGTTTTCATCCCACCCATTCTTTGGATATGTATGACCATTGTTCTTCTTCCATCCATTCTTCCTGGCAGTAAGTGCCAGGTGGAAGTAAGGTGTTATGGAAAAAAAGAAGGGATGAGTTTGGAGATCTTTATCTGGAGATAAAGACTCATCCCTTCTTTTCCATAACACTTTACTTTTTCCAAATAAATTTCCTTAGAATTTTACACTTTGCTTTTCAATGTGGCAGCACACTATGAAAACCTAATGTGAGCTAAAATGTAAAAGTCTAATAATTTGTTAATATGTCATGGAGGATATGTTTCACTTTAGAGAGGGGGCTTCTACCTATAATGTCTGCCAAAATAAAGCAAAACCTTTAATGTTTAGAAGTACTTATGGTGGAAAGATCTAGAAGATTCTCTTGGAATCAGGCATTTTGTGGGGCTTCTCAACCTAATCCATAAAAGAAACTCTACTCTGTCTAATTACTCATTTAGGGCTAGATAGCAGTCTCTTGCTTCAATCCCCAGTTTAAAGAATTATTACTTATTTTCTGATTGTGTGGAACACCCTGTCCACTTCCTGTATGTAGCTTTTCTCTCAGAGATACATACTCTTGGTAGAAAAAAACTTTTTGTGTGAAAGCTTTATCCAAAAGGAGCTGAGTCTTGCGGTATAAGTGGTTTTCTTTGGAGAATCAGAATATACAATGATATCATTTATAAAGCATTAATCAGTCCAATGCTCAGGTCCAGGTATGTAGACCCACTAAATAAATAGCAATCAGGCAAATAGTTCATAGGAGGGACTGCACATTCCTCAGATTCATTAGAAACCTTCAGCACATACTGCAAAGGAGAGTAATTAGATAGTGTATGGCCCAGGGTGATCCCCAGAAGAAGCCAGCTGTTGAAGGGGCTTCATCTTTGGGATCCAGTTGTTTAAAGGGAATTCAACCTCTAAGACCTGTTTCCTGACTTTTCTGTCTGCTTCCAAATGTGACTTTAAAGCTTTTTATTTTCAAAACACATGCATTGATAATTTTTAATTAATTAAATTAAATTAAATTTTGCAATTAATTTTTTGCAAATCTTATGTTCCAAAATTTTTTCTCCTTCTCCTCTCCCCACCACCTCCCCTAGAGGCAAGTAATCCAATATATGTTAAACATGTGCAACTCTTCTATAAAATAAAAGAAAAAAATGAGAAAGAAAACAGAATGCAAGCAAACAACAAAAAATGAAAATACTATGTTGTGATCCACACTCAGTCCCCACAATTCTCCCTATCATGCAGGTGGCTCTCTCCATCTAAAGACTATTGGAACTGGCCTGAATCACACTTCACTGCTGAAAAGTGAACCATTAGAATTTATCATTGTATAATCTTGTTGTGGCTGTGTTCTACTCACTTCATTTAGCATCAGTTTATGTAAGTCTATTCAGGCCTTTCTGAAATCATTCTGCTGATCATTTCTTATAGAACATTTTTGCACATGTGGGACCTTTTCTCTTTTTTAGGATCTTTTTGGGATACAAACCCAGTAGAGACACTGTTGGATCAAAGGGTATGCACAGTTTGATAGTCCTTTGTGCATAGTTCTATATTACTCTTTAGAATGGTTGGATCAGTTCATAACTCCACCAGCAAAGTATTAGTGTCTGAGTTCTCCCATATCCGTCCAACATTCATGATTATCTTTACCTATCATCTTAGCCAATCTGAGTGTTGTTACTTCAGAGTTGTCTTAATTTGCATTTCTCTGATCAATAGTGATTTGGAGCAACTTTTCATATGACCATAAATAGTTTCAATTTCTGCATCTAAAAATTGTCTGTTCATATCCTTTGACCATTTATCAGTTGGAGAATGACTTGCATTCTTATAAATTTGAATCAATTCTCTTTGTATTTTAGAAATGAGGCCTTTATCAGAACCTTTGGATGTAAAAATTGTCCAGTTTATTGCTTCTCTTTTTAATCATATGTGCACTGGTTTTGTTTGTATAAAATTTCTTTAACATAATATAATCAAAATTATTCATTTTTTATTTCATGATGTACTCTAATTCTTCTTTGGCCACAAATTCCTTCCTTTTCCATAGATCTAAAAGGAAGACTATCCTTTGTTCTTGTAATTGCTTATAGTATTTATGTCTAAATCATGAAGAGATTCAGTTGTGAGATGAGGAAACTCATCACTCAGAGTAGCTAATATATAAGAATTGAAAAGAGATGCATATTAGGTCTTGGGATAAGGGAGTTCAGTCAGTCTATAAGCATTTATTAAGTATTTACCACATGTCAGTCACTGTTCTGATCAATGGAGATACACAGAAATGCAAAAATATAGTTCTTGCCTTCAAGCACTTCACATTCAAAAGGGGAAAAACCACATTTATAGCCTTAAAAAGCTAGCCTAGGGACAGTTCTCAGTGTCTTGAAGTGGAACTACCCATCGTAATTTGAAGAGGTGTGGGGAAAGTGCCCACTCTGGGAAGAAAGTTTCCTCTTCTCCATTCTTGAAGATACTGAGAGAAATCCCAGTGTCCCCTTGTCAATTACAGTTCTACTTAATTGCAAATTTAGAGGTACTCAAGGAGCTAGAGAAAATCTTTTGAGAGATGGGAGATAGGGAGAAAAGAGGGAAAGAATAAAGTGACCAAGATCCAATTTTAAAACAGAATAAAATCAGCAAAAAAATCAATTACCCACGAATCTGAACATCTGCCCTATGAAGTGCATATTTTCCAATAGCTCAGATCTCAGAACTGAGGGCATTGATGCACCAGCCAGAGCATATCTCCTTGGTCCAAGACTTGAAGGATATCTGTGGTTTTGGAGGAATAGTTCACCTCACTTAGCCCAACCTCGAGAACTCTTCAAAGACATCTGACTTGAGAGGTCTTTAAGTTCCTGCTGCATACTCAGCTAGTCTGGACTTCAATTAAAATGGAATCTTAAAGGAAAAGCCTAGTTTTATCATCATCATCATCATCAACAGCAACAACAACAACATTCCTCTGGTTTTTATTGATTTGTGACATGGTTCTTGATATTCTGAACCATTCCTTGATATGACTTTTTTATAAACATGGTGGAATGCCTTAACTATCTAAACTTAAAATACCATCTAGGGAGTTAAAATTTAAATATACGGGGAGAGTGCATTGAAAAAATAGGGAAAAAAAGGGAATGAAAAGGAAAGGAAGAAAAGGAGAGGGGAGAAGAGCATAGGGAAGGGGAGGAGAGCAGAGGGAAGGGAAGGGTAGGGAAAGGAAGACAAGGGAAGGGGAGGAAAGGGAAGACAAGGGAAGACAAGGGAAGGGAAGGGAAGGGAAAAGGAAAGAAAAGGAAAAGAAGGGAAAGAAAAAAGGAAAGAAAAAAATGGAAACAGTAAAAGAAAAGAAAGGAAGGGAAAGAAGAAGAAAGGGAAGGGGGATGAGGGAAGGAAAGGAAAGGAAAAGGGGAAAGAAAAAGGTAAGGAAAAGGGAAGGAAAGGAAGAAAATAAAAAAGAAATAAGAAACAAAAAAGCAAAGGGAAGAAGAGAAAGAAAAAAAAAGAATAAAAAAAGAAATATATATATATATATATATATATATACATATATATATAAAATTAAAATGAGGAACTTTTGACTTGTTTCCAGTTGTTGGGACAGTCAAATGGGTCAAGGAATAGGACACTAGGCTCAGAATCAGGAAAACCTCAGTTCAAATCTGGCCTCTTATAATTTCCAGCTATGTGCTCCTTGGCTAGTCCCTTAGCCTCTGGTTGCTTCAATTTCCCCAGCTCTAAAATAGGCCTAATAATAGCTATATTAATATATTATATTATAAAACCTATGAGTTTATTGTTGGAAGGATAAAATGAGATACTGAGCACAGTGCCTGGCACTATATAAATGTTTATTATTATTATTATTATTATTATTATTATTGTGAGTTGCACTTTCTTTTTTTATTCTTAATCTATTTGTTTTTTCCTTAATGTAGAGCCAGATAATGGTGATGTAATGGGTCAGTTTTCCTCTTCATTTGTTTGAACCTTTGAAGCTCTTCTTGGTCAATTCTTAAATTGCTCTGATTCCTAGAAAACATCTTGATGTTTGTGACTGGACATTAGCCTCTTTTTGGTCATGTTTTCTGGGCAAGATTTAGGCCCATGTGAAAATGCCTTCAGAATTTATGTTCTCACTCATGTCATTCTTGTCTTTAAGTTATTTCTGAATCTTTCTTTCCTCTCACAATATTTAGTAAATTGCCAAATCTCAGTTCTTCAACCTCTATGATCTCTCTCAAATCTATCATTTTCTTTCCACTCGTACAGCCTTTACCTGAGTTTAGTAGGCCTCATTGCCTCTTATCTAGACTACGGTAGAGTCTCTCTAATCAGACTCTCTGACTTTAGTTTCTCCATCTTCCACATAGCTGCCAAACTAATATTCCCAAAATGCCGATAGAATCATTTCACCAAGACCACCTCAGTCTTCTCAAAATACTTCAGTATCTTCTTAATACTTCTAGGACAAAATACAATACCCTCAGCCTGACATGTAAAGCTGTTCATATTCTGGCTTCCCACTTAGTTTACCAATCTTAATACATTTTTATCCCCTTTATACACATTCTATACCAATTACGCTGGCCAATTGGCCAGTCCCTATTATGATATTCCATTTCTTGGCTCCAGACCTTTGCAAAAGTGCTTCTCATATCTGATAGGTGTTCCTTCCTCATCTTTGACTTGTAGAATCCCCAAAGTGCATGTATACAATTGAAATTTTATATATAAATACATACATACACACATACATTTAAATGTTTGAAAATATGTATATATGTGCATGTGTATATGTATTTCTCTATGTTTATCAAAAGATAAGTTCCTCAAATTCAGAAACTGTTTGTATTTGGCAGTTAGGCATGATGTGTAGAGTTCTGGACTTGGAGTCAGGAAGATCTGAGTTCAAATTTTGCCTTATACACCTACTAGTTGTTTGATTTCTGTGCCTCAGTTTCCTCATCTGTAAAATGGAGATGGTAATAATAACAACCTCCTCCAAAATTTATTGTGATGATCAAATGAGATAGCATATGTAAAGCACTTTGCAAACTTTAACTCACTATAAAACATTAGCTGTTATTATTAGAAGTAGTTGTGCCCAGGGTGCCTGACATTTTGGGCAAATGACGTATCAAAAATATGGTTTGAGAAGACAATAATAGGTCATCTCCCAGAGCACCTCAGCGATCCATACTAAAGAAAGGCATTTAGCAACTCAGAATAGACTCTTCTCTGTCACAAGAGCTGAAGGAAAGTTGCTTTGTTCATTAAACTGACCTGCACGAGCTATTATTGCTATTTGGCTCTGAATTATTAAAAATCGGTAACAGAATTTAGCACCCCTCTAACTTGGAGTTCTGTTCTTCAAGATAAAAACGGCCTCCTCTTGGTGCCAGTTAGAAAACACATGTGAACGTAGCAGCACTCAGCTTCCAGTGATAACCTTGTTAGGGCTCCATATAACGGCATGTAACCACTCAGCATGACATCCTTTTCCATCTCTCTTTATGAATAATTTTGTTATACCTCATCCATTTTCGAGTGCTCTTTATTACAGCATGCTCCTACATTTATTAGACTTCCCATCAGAGAATTCTTCTTCTTGTTATCCTTAATAGCACCATGTACTGCCCTCTCTTGACTGTAAGCCTGGCACTGTTCAAAGCACATTTATTAGTTTATAACCCTTACATTTTAAATTCCTGCCAAGAACTTTCTAGGTGGAAAACAAGTTTGTATTAAATATTCAGACACCAAAACCCAACAGCAACAAAACATAAAGAAAATGGTAACCAAAAAACAAAACAAAAAAAATTACCCCAAAACCAGATGTCCCTCTGTTGGAATGGTGCTAAGGTGTTCTTTAGCCCCCCAAGTCCCCAAAGCCCAAAAAAATCCTGTGCTACAATAACTTCTTTCATTCAAACTGTTTATTCCTTTTTTTTTTTTCTTTGTATGTGTCCTCCCAGCTCAGGAGACCTCATCCATTTGGGCAAGAGATGTGAATTGCTTTTTTTTTTTTTTTTCTCAATAACTAAACTTCACACTTCTGCATATGAAGGGCAGAACAGTCCCCACTAGTTCCAGGCTGAGATGATGTCTCACCAGTCTCCCCCTGAAACCTCTCCCCATTTGAAGTTGGTCAGATTAGACAAGGGCTTTTTGACACGGGCAAATTGTCTCTTGTGGCTCCACTCTAATATCTCCTTTGAAACGCAGACCATTAATATTCAGAGATCAACTGGAAAACAGAGTACAGCGTGTCCCTTTGTTGTTTAATTACCTGTATCTGAGCTTGTAGAAATTGGTTTTCCTGAGGGACAAAGCATTAAGCCTTAGTCCATCCTCTGTTCTTCAAAGAAAAATGGGTAAGCAGGGCTTTGAGAGGGAGAAAAAAGGTGGAGGCTGGGAGGGAAGGGGGCAGAATAGACTGGATGGAGGGAAAAGAAGAGGAGAATGAGAGGGAGAGAGCAGTGTTTCTGCCTGGCCATTAGTGCCATTTATGAAAAAAAAAAAAGCATTCAGCAATGGAATTCACAGAATGAATTGTGTATTAGCATAAAGCTATAAAAAGCTTTAGATGCTTTCCCCCCTCAAGTGGATATACTCCTTCTGAAACAATAGCTTTTGTGGTTATAGAAAGATAATAGGACATCCATGCCAAATTTCTCATCATTTTGATGCTCCCAGAGTCCTGTTCTACTGAAGCCCATTTCCATGTATTTGAATGGAACAAGAGAGCCAGCCAGTGCCAAAGAAAGACAGGAATGGGACCAGGGTCCTAAAATAGCAAGAAAACACAGGGGAAATCCATCAGGTCTCACTCAGAATTAGAGGTAAAATCATTTCCCATAGATGTATGTGTTTGTCACTACTAAGCCCTGTAGATTTGATCCTACATTAAGTGGGTTTCAAAGGACTTTCAAAAGATTAGTCTCTGGACAGACAGACAGAAGGGATTTATATATCTAAAACAAGACATCCATACAGCCTCCAGAAATAGGACAGGAAACTGTGTTCTACTGATGAAAGAAAAAAACAATTGTTGATATGGGCCAAGCCAGTCATTCCTTGTTCTACTTCCCCATACTCTGATATCCCTGTCACTATCATCATCACCCTTTCCTCTGGAGTCATGGTTTCTGTTTCCCATTGAACCCTGAGGCATTTGTTTTTGCCCTTCCTGCTATTGGCAGGCTGGTCAGTCCTGAGTTAGGTGTATGATTTGCTCTGCTCTGAGCTTACTGGCCTACTGTATTTTCTTCCAGACTAGAAATAGGGTCATATTTTGGGAGTCTCAGTATCCAGAAATCAGAGGAATCCAAAATTTGAACCTCTGCTTTTGGGATTATTTTTAGTTCATAATCCAATGAACAGCCACAGGCTTGTGAAATATTTTTAAAGTTTTTTTTTATTCATTCACAAAAGCAACAAATAGCACTTCCACCCCTCACCCATCTGCTTCCTGGCATTGAGTTCTCCACAACTGCATCCGCATATACTAATTGCAGAATAGACTCGAAGTTGGTCAATGAGAGCAGCTTCCTACTTGTCTATTTCAAAGAAATTGACTGATATATAGAGGGAAGGATGGAGGTCCAAAGGCACAACCCACTCAAGAGTTTCCATGGCTTTAAGTCTGCAACATGATCAAGCTAGAATTTCAGTGATACCTTATTAAACACAAAGATACACACAGACATACACACAGAGAGACACACACAAGAATGAAGAGTAAAAGGACGATACAGAGTGTTTGGACAAACTAGTGAGCAAACAATAGACTTGGTATTGAGAGACCTCAATTCAAACAAGTAAATGTGTTTGTTATCTTGATTCTGATAAGTATTGTTTGGGTCACAATGAGCAAGTCCTTATCTTTCAGAGCCTTAGTTTATTATCTAGAAAATGGGAATAATAATAGCATGAGCACTACTTGCCCCATCAAATTGCTATGAGAAATATTGTTATAAACTTCCTAGTTCAGTAACAGTGTTGAATTATTATTAGTGCGAGCTCCTCAGTTGGTCCAGAATGAAGTCTGGGATAATGAGACTTCAGTATCTGGAAAAATTCAGCAATGTCTGCCCTAAAACAGAGCAAGGACCCAGGGAATCCAGGACAACCTTACATATTTCTTGGTGGCTGAGAACATCAAAAGATTTAAAAAGAGGACTCTCCAATAGTGAAAGATAGCAAGTACACCAGGGGTAGAATGAATAACTGCAGTTGGGGTGTGGAACCTAGATCAGAAAGGAGGACAAATGGACCACCTTGTAAAAAAAAAAAAGTCATCCTAAGCACAGATGGCTTTATTTTAGATACAGTTTTACTTGGAACAGGGAAAGTCTGTTGGGGAGCAGAGGGGGCAAACATTGGAAACAAAAGGCAAAAGAAGAGGGATACTTATAAGGGCAAACACAAAGCAAATCTCAGCACCTCTCCCCAGTCAGCTCCTGAACTGGCAATGCCCATTGATTGCTTTTTGATGACAATTGATTTTGGCATAATGTAAATTGTGTCCAGTGCTCACAGAAGGGTTTCAAGGTGCACAAGAGAGTGTCCTGCCTGGATAAGCCCAACAGGCCCTTCTGACACCTTGAAAAAGGTGTTCAATATGGAGTTCTCCAGATGCATATTGGAGAACTCTGACCTCTTGTATAAACATATATTAGTAGTTTTTATTAAAACAAAGTGTTGTTTCTACACCTTTTAGGCAGCAAAATGTTCATCCATAATAGCAGTAATAGCTTACATCCGTTAACAATTAATGATAGTCTTTGCCTTACATATATGCACACACACACACACACACACACACACACACACACTCTCTCTCTCTCTCTCTCTCTCTCTCACACACACACTTTTCCCACTTTTTAATCACTAAACCATTCCATATGAAAAAGGCCTTAAAGGGAAAGGGAGCTTACATGAATTAGTATGACTGGGGTCTATGGATTCCATTTAATCTTTTTCTAAATACACTTCCCATTGATAGGCTAGTTTTTATGAGAGGTATATGAGTGTTCAGGGAGGACTAGCATATATGATATGAGGGCTTGCTGAGTGAGACTTTTTCAGGTTCGCTCTACCTTTGATGTCTGTCTGGCACTCAACTCTTACCTGTAGCTGTACAAGGAGTTGTAGCATGTGCAGTAATCACACTCTAGGAAACTATTTCGGCAGATGAACTAAACCAGGTTGAAGGTAATCAATGGCTCAAACCTTTTGTTGAGTTATAAGGATGCCTATCCCAAGCATGGGAAGATTTCCCCAGTAAAATGAGCAGATGAACACAGTCCAATCCAATGACCATGAAACATGTAGAGCTTGGTTGGTTATACATCAAAGATGTCAAAGTCATTCACTGCAACCTGGGCCATCTGTATTAGTCCTGACTTTTGCCTTGCCACTGGACTTTGGTGATTCTGGAAAAGAGAATGATGCTGACAACATTGTGCAGCTCTACCTTGCTTAAATCCAATTAATGTGCAAGGTGAGACATCACTCCATGATGTCATTGATCTTTGAAAATGAAGGATAAGCAAATATCTTTGTAATGTTGTTGATGCTGTTTTATTGTTTTTATTTCTTTAATGTATTGTGTGTATGTACACACATGTGCATATATGTGTGTGTTTCCCTTACTTTTGCTTATAAGACATCCATATAGATCCTGGCAATGATTTGATATCTATGGGGCCACTATCCCTGAGAAATTTTCCTAACACCCTTTTATCTCTTCCTCTTCTGTCTTTCACATTGTTAGATTGGACTAAAGGTAAAAGTGGGACATGAAAGAAAGTAAATAATTTCAGATAGCAATATGTACCTACTTCAAGAATTCCGCAGAATTTCAGACCTAGAAAATAGAATTCAGTGGCCACCTAGTCCAGAAGAACAGAGTTAATAGTCATTGAGTTGAAAAATGGATGTCCTCTACAAATTGTCTTTAAGACATCATCACTTTAAGACCTTCAACAACACAGAATACTCTGCCCCCAGAAGAGGACTATTTCATTTTTGGACATCTATAATTGCTAGGAAAGTGAGGTGGTACAATGGATCGAGGGCCAGGCCTGAAGTTAGGAAGATTCCACTTCCTGTGTTCAAATCTGACCTCAAATACTATCTATATTACCCTGGTCAAATCTTTTAACCCTGTCTGCCTCAGTTCTATAAAAATTAACTGGATAAGGAAACTGCTAACTTCTTCAGTATTTTTTGCCAAGAAAACCCCAAAAGTGGTTATGAGGAGTCAGACATGATGGAAATGACTGAAAAACAACAACTTGCTGCAACATTTTCTCTTACATTGATCTTCAATCCATCTTTCTATTAATTTCACCCATAATGCCTAGTCCTGTCCCCTAGGGACAAATAGAAGAAACAAAAAATAAATACTTATTAAACACCACATATGCCTTTCTGTATCTATTCTTTTGTATTGTGGCAATTTGCAGTCCACAGGTCTATACAATATCTTAAACTAAAAGTTCTCATCTAAGATGTTATTGAAGAATTACCTCATGCATACAAACCTAAACCTGGACATTCTGACAGAGAAGAATCTACCTTGTAATCACAGAGGACAGAAATGACCATTGTAAGATGGAGAAAAAAATGATCTTCATTATGGAAATCATCCAGATATAAGGCACTCCTTTTGGCATCTGTACTGCTGCATGTCAGAGAGAATTTGAAATTGTTGTGCTGAGACATATTGATGAAGTTGTTATAAGTCACTCTTTTTTCATTGATTTCCTTTTCAGAAGTACTTTCATGCTACCTGAAGCAAAAACCCAACTGGAAATAGGCTGTTTTCTGAATGGTCAGTGTATCTTTCATAATCTCTTCAAGATCTACGATCTTATGTGTTACTGTCCTGGCAAGTATAAAAGTCCAAGAAAACTGAAAATGGTTACCATTACCATGCTTAATTGTAGTTGTTTACTTGGATCTGACTCTTAGTGATTCCATTTGTGTTTTCTTAGCAAACATAGTAGAACAGTTTGCCATTTCTTTCTCCAGCTAATTTTACAGTGAGGAAACTGACACCAATAGGCTGAAGTGACTTGCTCAGGGTCACATAGCTAATAAATAGTGAAGAAGTGAGATTTGAAGTCAGGAAGATCAGTTTTCTTGATTCTAAGCTACCTAGCTGTCTACCCTGTCTATGTAGTCTATCATCATTGGGAGTTGAAATTTGCTAATGTAAACAAGAGGCAGAAAGACAGCTATCTCTCTACTCCAGAGAAACATTTGGATACCCAAGTAACATGGAAGCCCGTTTGCAGTGTAGTACACCAGTTTACCACCTACTATGCTTTTAGTTCTTGAACATCAAAAACAAACACAAGACATTTCTTGTCCTCGAGAAACTTTTGCTTTTCTCTGTATCACTAGAGCTTAGCAATTTGCTGGAATATACCAGGTGCTCAATAGATGTTTTTGACTGCTTATTAGAGTTTCTTCAACCTTTAGATTTATAATATTATAAATCAAAATAAATGCAGAGTAATTTTGAAAGGAAAAAAAAAACCTGTGCCTGTAAGGAAGCTGGTAAATGCTTCTTGTTGATTAACTGGTCCATTCATTCATTTGTTGGGGAAATATTTTAACACCTTTCATGGAGACTCCAGTATGGGAGGGAGGGTTCATAAAAAAGAGAGACCAATTGTGTCAAACTCTATAACAGTGCTTCTCAAATAATTTGCAGTACTCGAGCCTTTCAAACAAAGTTTAAACAAAACTTTGGTAAATTCTTGTAGCTGAATCTTTTAAAATTATTTTCAATGTCAAATATTATACGACATAAAACGTTAAACAATCTTGAAGTGGTTGAAAGATCCTCATGTGTGAGGAAACCAAATTATCACTTTTTGCAGATGATATGATGCTATACTTAGAGAATGCTAGAGACTGAAATAAAAAAACTACTAGAAACAATTCACAACTTTAGCAAAGTTGCAGGATACAAAATAAATCCACATAAATCAGCAGCATTTTTATATATTACCAACAAAGCTCAGCAGCAAGAGATACAAAAAGAAATTCCATTTAAAATAACTTTCGATAATATAAAATGTTTGGGAATCTATCTGCCAAGGGAAAGTCAGGAACTGTATGAAAAAAATTATAAAACACTTTCCACACACATAAAGTCATATCTAATCAGTTGGAAAAATATCAAGTGCTCATGGGTAGGCCAAGTAAATATAATAAAAATGACAATACTACCCAAATTAATCTACTTATTTTGTGCCATCCAATCAAATTCCCAAGAAATTATTTTATAGATCTAGAAAAAAATAATAGCAAAGTTCATCTGGAAGAACAAAAAGCCAAGAATTTCAAGGGAATTAATGAAAAAAAATGCTGATGAAGGTGATCTAGCTGTGCCAAATCTAAAACTATATTATAAAGCAGTGGTTATCAAAACCAGTTGGTACCGTCTAAGAAATAGAGTAGTTGATCAGTGGAATAGGATAGGATCAAAGGACAAAATAGGCAATAATTATAGCAATCTAGTGTTTGACAAACCCAAAGACCCCAGCTTCTGGGATAAGAACTCACTATTGGACAAAAACTGTTAGGGAAATTGGAAACTTGTATGGAAAAAATTAGGGCTTGACCCACATCTGACACCACATACTGAGATCAGATCTAAATGGGTTCATGATTAGACATAAAGAGTGATATTATAAGCAAATTAGAGGTACATGGGATAGTTTACCTCTCAGATGTGTAGAGAAGGAAGGAATTTGTGACCAAAGAAGAACTGGAAATCATTATTGATCACAAAATAGATAATTTTGATTATATTAAATTAAAAAGGTTTTGTACAAACAAAACTAATGCAGATAAGATCAGAAGGGAAGCATTGAATTGGAAAATCATCTTTACATTTAAGAGTTCTGATAAAGGCCTCATTTCTAAAATATATAGAGAATTGTCTCATATTTATAAGAATTGAAACTATTCTCCACTCAATAAATAAATGGTCAAAGGATATGAACCAACAATTTTCAGATGATGAAATTAAAACTATTTCTACTCATATGAAAAGGTGCTCCAAATAGCTATTGATCAGAGAAATGCAAATTAAGACAACTCTGAGGTACCATTACACACCTCTCAGGTTGGCTAAGATGATAGGAAAAGATAATGAATGTTGGAGGAGATGTGGGAAAATTGGGACATTGATACATTGTTGGTGGAACTGTGAATCGATCCAACCATTCTGGAGAACAATCTGGAACTATGCTCAAAAAGCTATCAAACTATGCATAGCTTTGACCCAGCAGTGTTTCTACTGGGCCTATATCTCAGAGAGATCTTAAAGGAGGGAAAGGGACCCACATATGCAAAAATGTTTGTGGCCACCCTTTTTGTAGTGGCTAGAAACTGGAAACTGAATGGATGCCCATCAATTGGAGAATGGCTGAATAAATTATGGTATATGAATGTTATGGAATATTATTGTTCTATAAGAAATGACCAGCAGGATAATTTCAGAGAGGTCTGGAGAGACTTGCATGAACTGATGCTAAGTGAAATGAGCAGAACCAGGAGATCATTATACACAGCAATAACAAGACTATATGATGATCAATTCTGATGGACATGTCTCTCTTCAACAATGAGATGTTCCAAACCAGTTCCAATTGTTCAGTGATGAAGAAAGCCATCTACACCCAGAAAGAGGCCTGTGGAATCTGAATGTGGACCACAACATAGTATTTTCACACTTTCTCTTGATTTTTGCTTGCATTTTGTTTTCCTTCTCAGGTTTTTTTCTTTCTAGATCCAATTTTTCTTGTGCAGTGAGATAACTGTATAACTATGTATATATAGATTGGATTTGTCATATATTTTAACATAGTTAACATGTATTGGAGTACCTTCCATCTAGGGGAGGGGATGGGGTGAAGGAGGGAAAAATTTGGAACAGAAAGTTTTTCAAGGGTCAATGTTGAAAAATTGCCCATGCATATGTTTTGCAAATAAAAAGCTTTAATTAAAAAAAAAGATCCTCATGTGTTCCCTGTGATTTGCATGTTGTTTCCACCATTAAAATATAAATTCCACTACTAGGTCTTTTTCCTTTTGATTAAGGAAAAAGGAAAAGAATCTATATGTTCTAAAATCTTTATAGCACCTCTCCTTGTGGTGTCAAAGAATTGGAAATGGCAGCAATGCACATAAATTGTTAAGGTTTCTTTCTTATTCCTTATCCAGCTCTCTTTGATAAGAACTTCTGAAAGGAATATATTTTTCATTCATTAATTAATTCACTTATCTATTTAGTTAATTACATCTATATTTTTATCTTTTTTAGATTTCTTTTTTACAACACCTTGTGAATATGTTATAAGAGAGAGAAGACGTAAAGTGGAATAGGGGTTCAAATACTTATTAAACTTGAAAACATATATAAATGTCAGTTATTCATATTATTATTAATATTAAGTGGAAGTTATTCAAAGCAGCTTATTGGAAATATCAGTGTTCCCCTAATGACCAATAAGGTATAGTCAATAATCCATATACTTTTCTTAAGGTCCCTTCAAGGAAATGAAGCAAGATAGATTTCAACTTGAATGGCCCCTTGCTGATGTTAGTCTTATCATAAATATCTGAATCACTTCTCTGCTTCAACCATTCATAACTCTCAAAATACAAGATATAATATCTAGTCAAGAACAATTACCATTTCTCATGAATAAAAAAAATTCCCAAAATGTCTCAGTTCCACCCACCCCCCTAACCTCAGCCCAATATTTTAATCACTTACCAAAACAGTTGAAGTTTCCTTTATTCTTCAAAAGTAATTCTGTATTTTCTATCAGCAAATTTGGTCTATTTCCAATCCTGAGAACAGCATACTCAACCCAGAATAAATCGATCACCTGGAATCTCATTATCATGTTGATTGACTTCAGTTTTTGATACTCAACATTTTAATTCCCTCAGGTACCCCTCCTCTTGACTTGGATGATAGAGCACAAAACTCCTGCCCAAAATCTCAAGGACTGGGGTGTTTTGTGGCTGATGAGTAGTTTCAGTCTTTTTGACTTTTCATGATCCTACTTGGGATTTCCTCAGGCAAAGATACAGGAATGGTTTTTGATTTTCTTCTCCAGTTCATTTTACATAGGAGGAAACTGAGGCAAACAGCATTAAGCAACTTGTCCAGAATCACATAGCACATCTGAAGCCAAATTTGAACTAAAGAAAATGAATTTTCTTGATTCTAGATCTGGAACTCTATGCCCTATGACACCACTTAGGTGCCCACTGAGTTGTTAAATTTCCAACATCTTAGATCCTAGCTGAAAACTCCTTTTTTATTCCCCCCCTTTCAACTTCCTTTTATGTATTGTCTGTTCCCATCAGATTGTAAATTTCTTGAGGAAAGAGGTTATCTTTTTTGTTCATTTGTTCTTTTTTTCTTCCTTTAAAAATGTATTTGTTTATTTTTTTTGTGTGCTCCCAGTACTTAGCACAATGTATGGTACATAATAGGTACTTAATATTTGTGTATTGAATTGCATCAAAAATCTTCTAAGGGTATTGGCAATATTCATTATCTTTCCCCTTAAATCTTCACCATCTTGATCCAGGCCCACATTACTTCTCATCTGAATTACTGCAGTCCTAACTAGTCTCTTTAGTCCTATCTCTGGCTCCTCCATCTATTCTCAATACAACGACCAAAGTAATCTTCATTAAAAAACACATGACTGCAAAACTCCCCTACTTAAGACATTTTAGGGACTATATGTTCTGCTGCTCTAGAATGTGTTTAGAGTCATTATGGTAAAGTATTTGGAGGGGTGTTGGGTAGAACTCAGGTGAATCCCTGCCTTTACTCTGCCATATTGGTTCTGCCTCAGTAGGCAAATTTTTTAGGTTTATTTCATATCACTCTTCACACACTTACCATTTTAGCCCATTAACTTACTTGTTAGTCCCACAATGGGAATTCCATCTCTGCCTTTGCTCCCAGGCTATTGATCATGCTTAGAATGTACTTCCTGCTTACCTCTTCTATTTAGAATTCATAGTATCATTCAAGGCTCAGCTCATGAATAAGCTTTAATAGAAAAATATTTTCTGAGTTTTTAAGGTGCTTTTGATCTTTAAATCATCTTGTATTCATTTTTGAATTTACACTTGATATCTCCCAGGAGGATGGAAGCTTCCTCAGGGCAGGTACTATTTGCAATTTTGGTCTGTTTCCCCAGGACCCTAACAAAGTACAAACAATCATTACTTTATGTAAGTGTGCACTATGCAAATTAGATATTACTTATGAATTCTATAAGGCATGGGAATATATATGAGAGAAACATGTATGAAAAGAATTTAGAAAAAAAAAGCCTTCTTTCCCAATTTTCATGGATTTGACAAAAATGGAACATTTTAAAAAGAGTTATCAGAATTGTAAAATTAGCACAAGAATTGGGCCTAGAAATGGATGATAACGATGTGGAGGAGTTGATTGAGTCTCATGGAGAAGAACTATTGAATGAGGATCTGATTGAGTTTCTGGTTGCAACAATTGCCTAAGATAGGGAAGCTTCAGAACTCAAGATTGAACCAAAAAGGTTCACAATGAAACAGTTGCAAGAAGCATTTCATTATTTGAGTGATTTTTTTCTTGCATTGAAAAGACAGATCCAAATACTTCAAGATTTTTTAAAAAGTTCAAGGACTATAGAGAATAATATTACTTGCTATTGTCAGATATACCATGAAAAGAAGGAATCCACTGTCCAAAAGTCTCTCAATGGCTTCATTTTTTACAGTGACAAAGCAAACCATCAGTGATAAAAGCTT
This sequence comes from Myrmecobius fasciatus, assembly GCA_023553655.1. NCBI lineage: Eukaryota > Metazoa > Chordata > Mammalia > Dasyuromorphia > Myrmecobiidae > Myrmecobius > Myrmecobius fasciatus. Next base: position 23,713 of record JAJPUD010005369.1, read on the forward strand.
TGTGTAATGGTGGGAAAGGGACAATATACTGCACCCTTATATGAACTTTACTATATAATATTGTGCATGCTTTATCATTAACTTTGCCTTTCATTTCATCATTCTGTTTATTATCATGGCACAGTATTTAATATATATGTATTGTATTATCTTTACTATTTGTGTAAAGGTAATATTTTGTGTATTACTTTGTTATATAGGTTAAATGACATGCGTTTTAGGAGAAAATTCACATTATTTCAAAATCACTGTACAAAGAGATCAGTGGAATGGTCTACCTTATGTCAAGTGGAAAGATATCTTTTCCTTTTATATAGTAAGCATCTAACAAACGCTTATCGAATTGAGTTGTTACCAGTAGGACAATATGATGAGACATAATAGAAGGTAGGAGACCAATGGAATGAATGGCTTTGTAGCCAAATGACATGTGGAATACATATTTTATGCATCTTGATTCAAACTAATTGGAAGATTTGTAAGATAAACTGGATCAAATGGTGGGTTTTTCCTCAATGTTACTCCTTCATATTTCTATTATAACAAATATGTATTTGGAGCAAAAAGAATTCTTTCAGCAATCACTGAGGTCCACACAAGGATGAAAACTTCCAAGGAACTCATGTGGGGGCATCATGAAAACCAAGGAGGGTAATTATTAAGACTTTTCAGTTTTCTAACATTAAGCTTACCATTGACATCTTTAAGTCTAATCCTGTATGACCCTACACATAGGAAGAAGAGATATCCTGTATGGCATAACTTGGGAGCCAGCTAAGAGGCACAGTGCATAAAATGCTGGAATTAGAATATGGAAGAAATGAGTTCAAAACTTGCCACCTAACTTAATTGCTGTGTGATCATAAGCAAATCATTTATTATTTATAACTTAGTTTCTTCATCTGTAAAATGGGGTTAATTCTATTTCCCAGGATTATTGTGAGGATCAAATGAGATAGCATATGTAATCACTTTGCAGACCTTAAAGCACTATAGGAATGCTATTTTTGTTATTAAATATGCTTTCCACTGGCCTAGAGCAGTTCCTAAAATTCCTACTAATCTTTCTTTTAAAATAAAGGATCAAAGGAGCTTGTTGAGATACAAATGTATTTTCTGAGATGGAAAATATACTTTACATAAATTAGATTAACTTCTGTCACCTAGCTAGGTCTAAAAAGCTAATGGATCAGAGGAAAAATACAACATGATGAAAGAAGAGGGGAGAGAGAGAGAGAACCTCTATCTATGGTGCTAAAATGAAAGAGAATGGGAATTTCTAGGGGCAGTATAAGAATACTAAGACTCAGGGAATTGAGAGGGGGGATGAAAGAGAAAGGGAAGAAAAATGGAGAAAGAAAAAGAGAAATGGAGAGACAGAGACACACACATAGAGAAAGACATAAGGAGAGATACAGAGACAGAGAGAGGGAGGGGGTAGGGAAAGGGAGAGGGACAGAGACAGAGACAGAAAGACAGAGACAGAGAGACAAAGAGACTAGGAGAGACAGAGAAAAGGAGGGTGAGAGAAAAAGAGGGATTGGGAGAGGGAGAGAGAGAGAGAGAAAGAGAAAGAGAAAGAGAGAGAGACAGAGAGAGAGAGAGAGAGAGAGAGAGAGAGAGAGAGAGAGAGAGAGAGAGAGAGAGAGGAAAGTCAAAAATATATATTATGTCTTCAAAATTTGGTTGTGGAATGGCTTTGTAGCCAATGATATGTGGAATACATACTTTGTGCATTTTGACTCAAACTAATTGGAAGATTTGTAAGATAAACTGGATCAGACAGTGGGTTTTTCCTCATTGTTATTCCTTCATATTTCTGATTTAACAACTATGAATTTGGAGCAAATTAGGTTCTTTCAGCAATCAGTGAGATCCACACAAAGGTGTAAACTTCCAAGGGACTCATTTGGTGGCATCATGAAAACCCCCTCAATGGCTGTCCATCTTTAAGTATTGTCACTAAGGGAGACCTTAAACTTTTTTCTGTGGAGTCAAACATAAATATTTCAAAATTTTTAATGCCTCTAAAACTTCTGAGCTGGAAAGCAATTCTAGGAATGAAAATTTCTCCAACTTCAAGTTAACCAAAACCAATACTGTATATTTTACTATAGTTTCCATAATATCTTCAAATGTATATTCCCCCAACACTTTAATGGGTCCATCATCTCATCAATTAGACTGTGTGCTGCAATAATACAGATAACAATCTATTCCATGGACCCACATACTCCTTTATGATAACAATTGAGATGAGCCTGACATATTGGACTCCATGATACTATATTTGTCTTCAGTCCCTACTGATGACAAGCTATTATGTTATGAAATCTTTAGGATTGTGTCCCTATAAAAATAGTATTTTACCTTCTAATTTTTCTTTCCATTTAATCTTTCCTTGAAGACCCACGTTAAATCATTTGACTTTGTATGTTTCCATGCTAATTTTATTTCCAAAAAATCCTGGAAATCTACCTAGTGACTCTCTCCAATTGTATATGCTGTCATATCATATTGTAAAAATAGAATTAACCAGAGATGCTGCAGAATCTAACTTACTCAAAAAAGTCCAATGTCAATATCAATGAATGAAGGCATTCAATGAAGACTTCAGCTAGTACTTGGAAGAAGAACCATAGTTTATTGCAACCCCAGGGCTAATTATATAAGTCAATATCTTCTCCTTCAGATACTGAATATTACCAGTGTCCAATAACATTCATGTCCTCTTCACCCTCACCCCTACCATGAAGATGGGCAAACAGGGATTTTATAATAGAGATATGTATTATTGCAGAATTTACTACCAAGCTGAGACCCTGCATGCCACACTAAATTTTTATGACAGTTATAAACACCTAAAAATCTAAGTCTATCATGGGACTGCTTATAAATCCTAATCATAACTCTCCTTCCAAGCAGCTTCATAAAAAAGTCCAGTGGCTAAAGTCGAGGATCCCCATACAGAATTGGCTTCTGTTCCCAGCTTCACATTTCACTCATTTTCCCCACACTCTATAGACTATTGAGGAAGGGAGGAAAATGAGCAAAGATGGATGACTTTTCTTTCCTAATACTCAGTTTTGGGATTATATAAAATGACATTCAATTCATTATGAAGTCTTTTGAATTTTTATGATATTCCATCCCTTCAGGAACTGGGAGGTAAGGGACAAAAGTGGTTTTGGAATCTTCATCTCCTGAGTGCTGTCTTCAGAAATGTTCCCTCCTTTTATTTTGCTTTTCCTCTTTCAAGAGTCTGGAAATCCCAGGAACATTTTGAATATTAATGAAATCATATGACTGAATTAGACACAGCATGCCTATAAAATAATGAGACTGAAGCCACCAGTCCCAAATGACATTCAGTTTCATCATTTGATAATCACGTTCATATTATGACTTCAAAGGGATAATCTTTGATGAAGCAGCATAGAATTAACTTAATTCAAGAAACTTATTAAGTGCCTTAATATATGTGAAGTAGTTAGCTAAGTTTTAGGAATATAAAGACAGAAATGAATCCATGTCTGCCTTCAAGGAGCTGATGTTTCTTGGGAAGGGAGAATAGGTTCAACTTGTGCAGAAATGTATGGTATATCTACATTTATTATCCATAGTAATTTCAAAAAGTAAATAATGACTGACCAGGATACAGAGAAAGTTTCATGTAAGGAGTAAAACCTGAGATATACTTGGAAAGAAGTTGGAATTTAACATCATGAAGGTGAAAAGAAAGACATTGTAGCCTTAATGGACTACCTGTCTAAATATGTGGAGAGAGCAAACTATGAAACTTGATAAAATTTCCTTTTTTGAAGAACCAACACTTAAATCACTCCTACACGGTTGGTTAGCTAATATTTTCAGAAGTCCCCAAATGATATTTCTCAATTTGCCAGTGTGTTCAAAGTCCTCCTTAGTAAATTCTTCTGACCATTTCATTTCTGTGACTTCTGATCAAATGATGAGATGTATGAAGTTTATCTAGTTGTCAATGGAAATAGAACTACTAGCCACAAAATATCTAACCCAGAATGTGTAACTTTGGCCAAATCCCTTAACCTCCTTGAACCTGGGTTTCCTCTGCTGGAAAATGAGGGGTTGGACAAGATGATGTTGAAGGCCTTATCCAGGTTGAAAATAATATGATCTGATCATTTCCTAAGAAGCATTTGGAAATATAGAAAAGTAAATCTTTTGACTCATTCAGCTTTCAGTCCATTTAGTGCCCCCATCTGCCATTTCTTTCCCTACGGTTGATTTACTGATGTTGTAATCTTGGAGTATATCAAATGATTGACCTACACACATTTTCTTTATTTCTCTCATTACTAAGATACCAGGAAACAAAATTCACTCTTTCCCCTCAGCCATCATTCTTGAACTAACTTCCTAGCCATGGGGACGGGAAGGCTGTAAGGAAACATTCCTTTTAAAGCTTTGATTTGCCTCATCCACAAAACTTTGATTTGCTGCCACATGCTGGAGCTGACAGATGAGGAGGGAGGGAACCATGTCCCCTAAGCAAAATGGATCTATCCATTGGCTTTTCTGACTCTTGGGAGGAGTTGGCTGTATATCCTGGAATGCCTAATGTTAAGAAAATTTATCTTGGTAAAGACTCAGGAAAATGAATGTTTTTATATTACCCAAAGTAAAAATATTGGTCAATGTGAAATTAAAAAGTGAAAATAATACTCCCCCTTGTCAAAAATCCCAGTCTTCTACACCCACTGCATCTCCTAGACTTCTAAAACAAATAATAGGCATTTTATGTGTTTTTTCTATTAACATTTTATTGGTATTTATAATGTCATACAGGGAAAAAAAGAACTCTTAAGAAGAAAAAGAAAGACAAGTTATAATAACATGCCAGAGTGCTTAGTAAAACTTGAGATTGCAAAAGATACCCACTCATGCCTTGCTACCTTCATTTACCAAGTGAAAAGCTGACAAAGACCCAGAAAGGAATATATGCCCCTCTATTTCTCATTAGGCCCTTCACAGTGACTTCTATCAGGCAGAATAGTTTTCTAGGCAAATCATTTAAAAAAAGAGGGGAAAGAAAAACTTTTGGACCATAGCAGCAGCCATAAACAACTCCCATTGTAAAGACATTATGATGTGACTACTGTAGATGTTAATGGATATTAACCATCTTAATAATGCTAGCAACCAGTATTATACCAACCCAATGACAGCACCCATGAGACTAAAGGCAAAAATAGAGGCTTTCATGGTATCCCAGAGAATTAGGGATCTAAGGCCAAGAGGGACCACAGAAGTCATACATCCTAACCTCCCCATTCTACAGATGGGGAAATTGAATTACAAGAGGTCAGATGACTTCCTCAATATCTTACAGTGAAGTGTGAAAAGCAGAATTGGAAACCATTTGATGAATATTTTGAAATATTTATTATTATATTAGAAATATGGTGCTAAGTATTAGAGATACAAAGAAAAAAATAAAAAACAATCCTTGCCTTTAAGGAAGGTAGGTGTACATTCTACTCAGAGAGAAAACATATAAATTGGTACATCATGAGAAATATAGGGTAAATAAAAGGTACCTTTAGAGACAGAGATGAACTGGAACCAATTCTAACTGGCTCTTGAGAGCTGGTTATTAAATTTTCAGTGTGAATATTTATAACTCACAAATTGGAAAAGCTACAAATCAGAGTTTGATTTAATTTTGCATTGACTGTTTAGATTTAAGAAGGACTATGGAGAAACACAATGGAGAAAGTATTAATAATGCAAATTAAACTTTAAAATATGTTGTGAGTTTTCAGAGACCTAGTTGTTAAATAACAGTTGGGAAAACTGGTAAAAGAACTAGAGAAGGAGGAGATGCAACTTGTGAAGAGTCTTTTCCTCCTTTCCCTCCCACTTCCCTCTAGCAACAGACAAGTTTCTATGTGAAATCAAGTGTCTGATATACACTTTTAGAGCCCAACCTGATGAGAGTAAGATGTACACAATGCTCATCTCCCTCTCCTCTTCAAGAGTTTTCTTTGCCTCTTCAAGAGATTTTACCTTGTTTTTACCTCCTTTTTTTAGATCTTATTTTACTACTTTTCCCCTCTTTTCCCCAGTATGACAACCTTTCCCCCTCTAGTTTTCTTTTTCATATTATCAAAGCAATATCTAGTTAATTATACCGCCAAACTTTAAGTATCCCCATAGTAGAAATAAAGTTCTCAAGAGTCCTTTCATTTTTACCTTTTTATTCTTCTCTTGAGTTTTGTGTTTGGCTGTCGAATTTTTTGTTCAGATCTGGTCTTTTCATTAGAAATAGGTGAAATTCACCTATATCATTGAATGACCGACCATCTTCTTCCCTGGGGGATAATGCTCATTCTAGCTGGATAGGTTATTCTTGGCTGTAATCCAAGTTCCTTTGCCTTTTGGAATATCTGGTTCCAGGCCCTTCGATCCTTCAATGTGGAGGCTGACAGATCTGTGTGATTCTAATTATTGATCCTCAGTATTTGAATTGTTTCTTTCTAGCTGCTAGCAGATTCTTTTCCTTGGTGCGATAGTCCTGAAATTTAGCCACAATATTCCTTGGGGTTTTAATTTTGGGGTCTCTTTCAGGAAGTGATCAGTGAATTCTTTCAATGGTGATTTTGCCTTCTGATTCTACAATCTCAGAGCAGTTTTCTTTCAGGATTTCCTGGAAGATAGTGTTTAGATTCTTTTTTTCATCATGGGCTTTCAGGAAGTCCAATAATCCTTAGATTGTCTCTCCTAGATCTATTTTCCAAGTCAGTTGTTTTTCCTAGGAGATATTTCATATTTTCTTCTAATTTTTCAATTTTTTTTGTTTTTGTTTGACTGATTCTTGAAGTCTTATTGAGTCATTCACTTGCATTTGTTCAATTCTTATTTTTAAAGTGTTGTTTTCTTCAGTTACCTTTTTAAGCTCCTTTTGTAACTGGCCAATTGAATTTTTTTGTTCATTGCACTCTTTTTCCACTTCACTAATTTTATTTTTCAATACATTGGGGTCTTTTTTATATCTCTTTTGCAGGGCATTATATCCTTCTTGCAAGATATTGTGTCCTTCTTGCACTGATTTCAATTTATTTTCCCATTTATCCTCCAGCTCTCTTTTGAGGTTCTTTATGCAATCTTCCAGAAAGGCCTTTTGAAAAGGGGACCAGTGATGGTCCTTAATAACTTCCTCTGGGGTTTTGTCCAAAGGAACCTCAGGATCTGGGGTCATCCCTTCTTACTCTCGATGAAAGCTGTCTATGGTGAGAGCTCTCTTTTTGCTTCTTCATTTTTTAAGACAGTGTGGATGTCTCTTTAAGGCTCAGAAAAACAGTGGCTGAAGTTCTTTGCCCTGGGACATTTTGGCGAATTAACTTAAGGTGCTGGGCTGGTGGGGGCTAGGACTAAGTCTGGATTACTCCTTAAACAAGGCAAGTCTGCCAGAACACCTGCCCCCAATCAGGGCAGAGTGGCCCGAGTGCCTAAGATAAACTCCAGATGTTTGGAGTTTGGAGTTTCTGCCACACTGAGCTGAGTCCCACCCTCACTTCTGGCCTGCACCGAGTCCACTGTTTATCCCTCTGTCCAAGTTAAACAAACCTGATATGAAGTTCTTCAGAGATATCTGAAAGCAGTGTCCAAATATTTCTGGATTAGTTGACCTGAAGATCAGTTCACAGGCTTATTTTATTGTTGATTTGAGAGAAGATCGGAAGAGGATGCAGAGTCACGTTTTCACTCTGCCATCTTGGCTCTGCCTCCTCACTTGTGAAGAGTCTTAAGGGAAATAAGGATTTTAGTTCTGGGAAGTAATCAAATAAACATTTCTCAGAAAGAACTAATCTTTTCCTAATAGCTCCATTCACTATCCCTAGGATTCTGTAGATCAAAGAAAGCATTCCCCTCAGCTATCATTTCTCTACAAGTTTTGCCTTTCTCTACTAGAATAAAAGCCTCCTGAATGCAGACAATTTTCCAATTTTAGTATTTGTATCCTCAGGACATAGCACCTGGCATGTAATATAGTACACACATAATACGTGGTCTTTTACTCATTCATTCATTTTTCATTTATTAATTTTTATTCAAAATTAATTTATTAATTTTATTTTATTAATCAATTGTTTAGTTTTTTCCTGAATGAGTTGCAAAGACACTATCATCTCAATTATTCTGGATCTCATTGGAAAGAATATTATGTTGCTTAAAGAAAACAACGTAAAGAATTTTCAAGCAGTTAGGTGAAGCAGTAGAGAGAGGACCAGCCCTGAAGTCAGGAAGACCTGAGTTCAAATTTGGTCTCAGACACTTAACACTTCTTAGCTGTGTGATCCTGGGCAAGTCACTTAATCCCAAATACCTCAGGGAAAAAGAAAGAATTTGAAATATCTCACCAGTCATATAAAAGGACCCTTTTTGATATTTGGACATGATATCTGGCAGACTTCATGACAGTAGCAAAACCATGTGCTAATCATGTCTCCTTTATCCACTGTTTAAGGTTAATAATCCAGATAATTATTATGTTACCTTTTAAAAATAGAAGGAACAATAAAATTATTCTAGTTGTTTTACAAAATATATTGTCTAAACTTGACATATTCATGAGAGACACCTTTTTAGAGTACAGCCTTTAAGATGGTATTTTGCCCTACTGAAACAAATTTTAAAATATTCAAAAAGCAACGAGAAGCAGCTCAGTAGAGTTTTGCATTCTTTAAACCTTGCAGACAACTGTGTGACTATAAAGATGTGGTTTGAGTATAAACATTTTTTTAGGAAAATCTGCTTGTTCTCTTTTCATATTTTCATCAAGAATACTATTAATATTTATATAACTCACTCCTTCTCATAAATATTACTAAGTAGTCATTATGGGTCAGATTACTTTTAAATAAATTGTCTAAAAACAGTTCCAGTCTCCAAAATTAGTAAACATGTGATTTTTGCATTGTACTTTTCCACCCACAAGTGCCATGGTGTTTGAGTTACATTTAAATTATTTACTTATTACTTTGACACTTACTTCAGTGGAACTGAGATCTCATTAATGTGGGCACATTTCAATGATGCATATCCAAACTCATCTGTGTTTTCTTATCCTGTGAGACTCTTCCATTTCTTTTCCTACATTCTCCACTGGTGGTCTGTCAACATGGTGGGAACTTTCCTCTAGATCTCTTCCTATTTAAGTTAGATAATACAACTCCATTACTTAAGCATTAGAAAAGATATATTAAATCTATCATCTAATTCATTAGAATTAAGCATTTATTAAATGCCTACTATGTGCCAGACATTGCATTTAAATGTAAAAGAAAAAAAAATCTCTGAAAACAACTTTGTGAAACTTTGTAATTGTTAGCCCTTTCAGTAATGACCTCCTAGCCTGAAAAAAAAAATTAATGCAGCTTCCCAAAAGACTGAGTTTTCTCCCAGGAAATAGTTCATATATTGAAAAATATGCTTATTGTACATAGGTAGATGTTCATCCTTAGGGGTCATAGACTTCCACATCTAATACCTCTGGGATATACACGTATTAAGAAGCTATCACGGAATAAGGGCTTTGTAGGTGATAGTTACACTTTCTCTTACTAATTGGCTCCTCGTACATTTCTTGTTTCTTTTTAAGAACAAAAATTCTTAATTTGAAATTCTGCTAGATATAATAAAAACCATCTTACAATCCAAGAGCTTGCCATCACTGATTTTTGGCTGGCCTTACAAAGACCCTTAAACACCGTTTGGTGGTTTCTTGATAATGTCCAGAAAACTTTGTAATTAGGCAATTAGAATGTCAAACTCCATGTTCCATGGATCCTTTCTTTTGGAGAGAGATTTATTTTCCTTCATCATTGAAGAAAAGACTAAATCTGGCATTTTGTGGGTTTAAAATCAGCCCCTCCATTTCCTGTGCATTCTTCAAAATGGCTTTGGTTGATAATTGAGTGTTATGATTTCCATCTAAGTATTTGTGGAAAAACTCCAAGAAACTCTGCAGTTCAACCCTTTAGGCTAATTGTCCATTTCAAGATACAATAGCTGATGAATGCAAAAGGGAATTGAGATATCACCCTTGGAACTGGTGAGCTATAATTTCAAACAGCATATTAACTAGCAGGAACTGTATTGCTTTTTTTTTAAAAATGCATATTGGAGTTTCCAAATTAATAGGATATTTGTATTTTTAAAGATTTGAAGAGGAGCTGCTCTAAAAGAAATCAATTTAGATTTGGTTGAATTGTCACAAAACTGAATAGCATGCTGTTGTAAGCTTAAGACTTCTAAATAGGACTGTAACTAGGATGGAGCCACATAGGCTTGGTCCTAAGGAACCAACATCTAGTGAAAATACCTTTTTAGGTATATATTTTTTTCTGTGTGTCTGTCAGGAAAGTTCTGGAGACTTCTCTCTGTGTTTTGTGAGCTTTCATTGTTCTACATTGTGTGATGTAATCCCATTTTCTTGACTAACCCCCTTTCACAGTGCTATTGTCCTCTTCTATGTATCTACTTTCCTCCCCCCAAACTCTGTGGATGCACAAGTAGAGTTCTTTGTGGGAGCAGATTGCCCTCTTATTAGAACAACTGAACCCATAGTGGAACTGCTTTTTTTCTGTAGTTCTTTGCTTCTGTAGAAAATCAGTGAGTCAATAAACACCTACTATGTGACAGCACTGGCTAGCTGGGCAGAACAAATGAATAAAAAAGACAAAAAGACATCCCTGGTTCTCAAAGAACTCACATCTTAATGGGGGGAGGCTTTGAACCAACAGTTCCATGCAAGCCATATGCAGGATAATTTGGAAATGATCAATACAAAGGAGATACCAGAATTAAACACAATTAGAGAAGAGTTTTGGGAGGAGTCAAGGTTTTAGTTTTGACTTGAAGGAATCTAGGAAGACCAGGAGATGAAAATGGGAAAGTAGTTAGATCATAGAAAATAGGGAAATATTCAGAGTCTGGAAGTAGAGTAACTTGTGGGAGGAATACCAAGGAGGTCAGTCATTATTATTGGATTGAAGGATATGTGGGAGCTGAAAGGTACAAGAATACTAGAACATAAAGGTAGAGATAGGTTATGAAGGGTTTTTAATGAAAATTGGTTTTATATTTTATCCCACAGGTCAAAGGAAGCCAATGAGATTTATTGGATGGAAGATAGCATAGTCAGATCTCTGCTATAGGATAGATGAGTGGTGAATGGATTGGAGAGGGATGAGTAATGGCAGAAAGATCAACGAGGAAATTATGATATAATAGTTCAGCTCTGTGGCAATTGGCACTTTGGCAGTGGAAATGTCAGGTGATAGAAAGGGATGTATGGGAAAGATATTATGAAGTTAAAATCGACAGCACTTAACATCAGACTGTCTAGGAAGAGCAAGAGTGAGGAGTCAAGGGTGACACCATAATTATGAGCCTGTGTGATTGGGAGAATGGATTAATGCTGCCCTCATAATAGTGAAGTTTGGAAGGGAGAAGAATTTGTGGAGAAAGATAATGAGGTCAGATTTGTATGTGTTTAGTTTAAGATGCCTTATAAGGTAATTTAGCAGTCATTTGGAGAAGAGAATCTGGAGAGAGGTTAGGGTTGGATTTATAGATTTGGGAATCATCCTCATAGAACTAATAATTGAAACTATGGAAACTCATGAGATCACCAATTAAACTAGTTTAGAGGGAAAAGAGATGGAGCCCAGAACAGAAATCTATTTCCTAGAAACCAAGGTCCCCTACTCTCTTCTACTGGACAAGGAAATAAATAATTACGGATCTAGCTCTATATAATGAATTTTAAAACATCTTGATAAAATATTTGACTCAAACTATAGTTATCCCAGTACTTGGAAGTGCCCAACAAATATTTATGTATGAATGAAAGGCATTAAACCTTTCTTCTGTTTAAAATAAAACAAAATAAAATGCAAATAAGACAGTTCATCATACTGAGGCATTTTAATGAGTTTTTATGAATAGTCATAGAATCATGGATTTCCTGAGGTTGAAAAGGACTTAATAATCAAACAAGTAACTGACATGGTATTTAAGTTTTCAAAGTCCTTGGTATCCCCTTAGGACACTGTAGGTGCTTGGGAAATACTTTTGGTATGAAAGAGATTTTTCTCAAAGCTTATTCTTAATGTCTATGACAACATATATATATATATATACATATATATGTGTACATATATATGTATATATATATGAACATTTATGAACAAGTCAAGAAGTCTTATACAAGGCTTCTATATGTTATTTACACACACACACACACACACAACACACACACATATATACTTTTTCCCTCCAAGAGATAAGTATAATTTTCACATATTTCTCCCCACAGATAAAACAAAAATACATATTAACTATGGCCAAGATGGTAGTGTGTTGATTGTATTCTCACTGTTTTAACATCACTTTATAAAGTATGAGAGTTATAGAGTCAGAAAGTCTTGAACATAAATCCTTACTGACAATTCACTTCATTCCTCTAAACCTCATTTTTCTTATTGAAAATAATAACAGTAATAATTGTACCTTCCTGGAAGGATGAAATATGTCACATACCTTGACAACTTTAATGTCTTATATACATGCTATTGCTGGGGATAGTGACAGTAGAAGTAGTGGTAACAGTGGTGGCGGTGGGGGTGGTGGTAGGAGTAGGAATAGTAGGAGTAATTATTGTTATTATTGATAATTTCATTTGTATTAAAGCAACTTCCGGGTAAGAAAATTCTTTTTATCAGCACGTAATGTGCAACTGATAGACTTAGAGTTTTCTGGGACACTTAGGAGAAAGTTACAAGTTTATCTTGGTAGGTGTAATAGTAGCAGAAGTAGTATCTTTCCAAGGAGTAGGTAAGCTTCTTGAGGAAAAAAAACCTATTTTAATTTCAACATTGTATCATGAACATCTAGCATGATACATTAAACTTAATTAAAAAAACAAAAAAAATAAATGTGACTGAATTTGTTATTTATTCTTCCCAATTACTAAGCAAAAGTCCACCATTCAGAACAACCAAAACCATTCCACATAGTATTGGTGACCCAGATCTAGGAAGTTAGAAATTATTCATAATCCAAACATACAATTCAGGGAAACATAATAGATTCAGTGGTATATATATATATATATATATATATATATATTTAATGCCCTTAGAATATATGATTTGTGAAGAACATATATCTTTTATATTTTGTTTTACTACCAGATGCCCAGCATGTAAGAGTAATAAAATAAATAAGAATGCTTTGATACTTGGATGATTCCATAATTTCATTGGTGTGGGTACTTATTTTAATAGCTGTAATTAAATCTGGGTGACCATCACTTTGCTCCCGCCTGGCCCTTTCATTAACATTCTGTACTACAGAACCATAGCTCCTTTCCCTCTCCTTTCTTTCTCCATTCTTCCTTCTTTGCTTTTACCTTTTGTCTTAATTTCTTTTTCCTTTTTATAACTTTTTCCCTTCTTTTTGCTCTTTTATCCCTTCCTCCCTCCTATCCTCCTTGCCTGACTCCTTACTTCTCTGCCTCTTTCCCTCTGTACCTCCCTCTTTTCATTCCTTCCTCTCTCCTTTCCTCTCTTCCTTTTTCCCTCCCTTCTTTCTTTCATCCCGTGCTCCTCTCTCTCCCAGATTTCCTAGTGGCATGTTTGATTCCTTGGGAAGTACTGATTCTAATAAACCCATACTTGTCATACAGGATAATTTATCAGTGTCCTTTATTTAGTAGAAGGTTTGCCTAAGGTGAGAAGGCTGCCCAATTTTTTCTAACATTTCATGAATACCAATAAAATAGTTAAGTTTTCCTTCTGTTTTCTTGTCCTTCTGCTATATTATCAACTGATTACATCTCTTTTTTCTTGTCTTATGAATCCTTCATAATGGATTTTATGGCACTTCTTGTCCCGAGTCTGTAAAATGTTACAACTAACTCATAATCAGTTCATTGCCACTTGGGCCTCTTAGAATTTGGATTTGTTTGAGATCATAGCCATTCATGCGGCATATATTTATATGTATGTATTATATATACATATATGTATTATATGTATATATATATTATTTATATGCCTGTATATATGTGTATACTATGTACATATAGTATACAGAAGTGCATGTGTGTATATAGATACATATACATATATACACACATATCACATGTGAGAAAATAAAGGTATAAAAATGTAGATTTTTGAGGCAAAGTTTTATTTAAGGATATCTTAAGTGTCCTAATTTTTAATATGTCTTTGCCACTGAATAGGTGATCAACAACAACTTACTTTATCTTTCTGACCTTTAACTTTTTTATAGGTAATAAAGGCCATTTTAATACCTTTGTTGTCTATCTCATAGGATCAATGAATGAATTGAATGAGATAAAATGTGTGAAAGTATTTTGAAAAGTATGATTTTATATACAATTTGGAAAGAACATTTATAAGTGCATTTTATTTCCTTATCCATGATTTTCAAAACACATTTTATTGATGCAGTTGTTCTTCATATAATAGTCATTTCATATTACTTTGCAAACCTAAATTAAATGCTATATAAATGCCACTGTTATGATTGTTGTTGTTATAATCATCATCATCATCATCATTATTAAGTTTTAAGAATAGAAAAAAATATTCATCAACACACCACCCCCTATAGATTGAACAGATTTCCATGACAAAGAGTGACAATTAAACGAAAACATTGGATACAGTTATCACATGTGAAAATGTATAAAGATTTTGCAAGCCCATCATTACTCTCTCCTGGAACTTGCTTCCTTCTAATCCTAGACAGATTCTATCCTGAGCTAATTTCTCTTTTACCTTTCTATCACTTCACCTGGTGATCTCATCAGCTCTCATGGACTTGATTAACATCTCTATGCTGATGATTCTCTCTCTTTTTTTTTAAATTAAAGCTTTTTATTTGTATAACATGTATGGGTAGTTCCCCAGCATTGATCTTTACAAAGCTTTCCATTACAAATTTTACCCCCAGTCTCCTCCCCTCCCCTAGATGGCAGGAAGTCCACTACATGTTAATAATGTTGAAATGCTTGACAAGTTATGCAAGGAAAATCCTATCTACAAGAAAAAAAAGAAAACCAGAGAAAGGCAACACAATGCAAGCAAATAACAATAGAGAGCATGAAAATGTTACGTTGTGGTTCATGTTTCATATCCCTCTCTCTGGGTGTAAATGGTTTTCTTCAGTGAACAATTGGAACTGGTTTGAGACAATTCTTTGTTGCAGAGAGCTATGTCCATCAGCATTGATCATCATGTAATATTGTTGTTGCTGTGTATGATGATCTCCTGGTTCTGCTCGTTTCACTCAGCATTAGTTCATGCAAGTCTCTCCAGGCCTCTCTGAAATTGTCCTGCTGGTCGTTTCTTACAGAGCAATAATATTCCATAACATCCATATACCATAATTTATTCAGCCACTCAGTTTCCAGTTTCTAGCCACTACAAAAAGGGCTGCCACAAACATTCTTGCACATGTGGGTCCCTTTCCTTCCTCTTTGGGATATAGGTCCAGTAGAAACACTGCTGGGTCAAAAGGTATACACAGTTTGATAACTTTTTGAGCATAGCTCCAAATTGTTCTCCAGAATGGCTGTATCCGTTCACAGCTCCACCAACAATGCATCAGTGTCCCAGCCCTCCCACATCCCCTCCAACATTCATCGTTATCTTTTCCTGTCATTTTAGCCAATCTGACAGGTGTGTAGTGGTAACTCAGAGTTGTCTTAATTTGCATTTCTCTGATCAATAGTGATTTGGAGCAACTTTTCATATGACTAGAGATGGTTTTAATTTCATCATCTGAAAATTGTCTGTTCATATCCCTTGACCACATATCTATTGAAGAGTGGCCTGAATTCTTATATATATGAGGCAATTCTCTATATATTTTAGAAATGAGACATTTATCAGATCCATTAAATGTAAAGATGATTTCCCAATTTGATGCTTCCCTCCTAATCTTGTCTGCATTAGTTTTATTTGTACAGAAACTTTTTAACTTAATATAATCAAAATTATCCATCTGTTGTTCAGTTAGGAGTTCCAGATTTTCTTTGGACATAAATTTATGTCATCTCCACAGGTCTGAGAGGTAAACTATATTACGTTCCTCTAACTTGCTTACAAAGTCACTCTTTATATCTAGATCATGAACCCATTTAGATCTTATCTTCGTATGTGGTGTTAGGTATGGGTCAAGCCCTAATTTCTTCCACACTAGTTTCCAATTTCCCCAGCAGTTTTTGCCGAATAGTGAGTGCTTATCCACAAAACTGGGGTCTATTGCCTAGATTGTCCTGATAACCAATCCTGTGCCACTGATCAACTGCTCTATTTCTTAGCCAGTACCAAATGGTTTTGATGACCGCTGCTTTACAATATAGTTTTAGATCTGGTACAGCAAGGCCACCTTCATCTGCCTTTTTTTTTCATTAATCCGCTTGAAATCCTTGACCTTTTGTTCTTCCAAATGAACTTCGCTACTGTTTTTTCTAGATCTGTAAAATAATTTCTTGGGAGTTTGATTGGTATGGCACTAAATAAGTAGATTAGTTTGGGTAGTATTGTCATTTTTATTATGTTCCCTCTGCCTACCCATGAGCACTTAATATTTTTCCAATTGATTAGGTCTGATTTTATTTGTGTGGAAAGTGTTTTGTAGTTTAGTTCATATAGTTTCTGACTTTTCCTTGACAGATAGATTCCCAATTATTTTATCCTATCATCCGTTATTTGGAATGGAATTTCTTTTTGTATCTCTTTCTGCTGAACTTTGTTGGTAATATATAAAAATGCTGATGATTTATGTGGATTAATTTTGAATACTGCCACTTTGCTAAAGTTGTGAATTGTTTCTAGTAGTTTTTTAGTTGAGTCTCTAGGGTTCTCTAAGTATGCCATCATGTCATCTGCAAAGAGTGATAATTTGGTTTCTTCATTACCTACTCTGATTCCTTTTATCTTTTTCTTCTCTTATTGCTAAAGCTAACATTTCTAATACAATATTAAATAGTAATGGTGACAGTGGGCAGCCTTGTTGCACTCCTGATCTTATTGGGAATGGTTTTAGTTTGTCTCCATTACATATGATGCTTGCTGATGGTTTTAAATAGATGCTATTGATCATTTTAAGGAAAAGCCCATTTATTCCTATACTTTCTAGTGTTTTTAATAGGAAAGGGTGTTGGATTTTATCAAATGCTTT
>JAJPUD010005369.1:42165-59513 GCA_023553655.1 Myrmecobius fasciatus
TCTAGATCTGTAAAATAATTTCTTGGGAGTTTGATTGGTATGGCACTAAATAAGTAGATTAGTTTGGGTAGTATTGTCATTTTTATTATGTTCCCTCTGCCTACCCATGAGCACTTAATATTTTTCCAATTGATTAGGTCTGATTTTATTTGTGTGGAAAGTGTTTTGTAGTTTAGTTCATATAGTTTCTGACTTTTCCTTGACAGATAGATTCCCAATTATTTTATCCTATCATCCGTTATTTGGAATGGAATTTCTTTTTGTATCTCTTTCTGCTGAACTTTGTTGGTAATATATAAAAATGCTGATGATTTATGTGGATTAATTTTGAATACTGCCACTTTGCTAAAGTTGTGAATTGTTTCTAGTAGTTTTTTAGTTGAGTCTCTAGGGTTCTCTAAGTATGCCATCATGTCATCTGCAAAGAGTGATAATTTGGTTTCTTCATTACCTACTCTGATTCCTTTTATCTTTTTCTTCTCTTATTGCTAAAGCTAACATTTCTAATACAATATTAAATAGTAATGGTGACAGTGGGCAGCCTTGTTGCACTCCTGATCTTATTGGGAATGGTTTTAGTTTGTCTCCATTACATATGATGCTTGCTGATGGTTTTAAATAGATGCTATTGATCATTTTAAGGAAAAGCCCATTTATTCCTATACTTTCTAGTGTTTTTAATAGGAAAGGGTGTTGGATTTTATCAAATGCTTTTTCAGCATCTATTGAGATAATCATATGGTTTTTGTTAGTTTGGTTATTAATATAATTAATTATGCTGATAGTTTTCCTAATATTGAACCAGCCCTGCATCCCTGGTATAAATCCTACTTGGTCACAGTGTACTATCCTGAGGATGACTTTCTGTAATCTCATTGCTAATATCTTATTTACACTTTTTGCATCAATATTCATTAGGGAAATTGATCTATAGTTTTCTTTCTCTGTTTTCACCCTACCTGGTTTAGCTATCAGCACCATATCGGTCTCATAGAAGGATTTTGGCAGTATACCTTCTGTCCCTATTTTCTCAAATAGTTTGTATAGTATTGGAATTAATTGTTCTTTGAATGTTTGGTAGAATTCACATGTAAATCCATCTGGCCCTGGAGATTTTTTCTTAGGGAGTTGGTTAATAGCTTGTTCTATTTCTTTTTCTAATATGGGGCTGTTTAAATAATTTGTATCCTCTTCTTTTAACTTAGGCAATCTATATTTTTGTAGATATTCCTCCATTTCATTTAGATTATCAAACTTACTGACATAAAGTTGGGCAAAGTAACTCCTAATTTTTGCTCTAATTTCCTTTTCATTGGAGGAAAGTTCTCCCTTATCATTCTTGAGACTAACAATTTGATTTTCCTTTCCTTTTTCTTATCAAATTAACTAAAGGCTTATCTATTTTGTTGGTTTTTTCGTAGAACCAACTCTTACTTTTATTTATTAACTCAATATTTTCTTATTTTCCATTTTATTAATTTCTCCTTTTATTTTTAGAATTTCCAATTTGGTATTTAATTGAGGGTTTTTAATTTGTTCTTTTTCTAGTTTTTTTAATAATAAGCCCAATTCGTTGATGTTTTCTTTCTCTATTTTATGCAAGTAAGCATCTAAAGATATAAAATTGCCCCTTATACCCACTTTGGTCGTATCCCACAAATTTTGGTATGTTGTCTCCTTATTGTCATTCTCCTGGATGAAATTATTGATTGTGTCTATGATTTGCTCTTTCACCCATTCATTCTTCAGGATTAGATTATTTAATTTCCAATTAGCTTTTGGTTTATTTTCTCCTGGTCTTATATTGCATGTGATTTTTATTGCATCATGATCTGAAAAAGATGCATTTACTATTTCTGCCTTTCTGCATTTGATTTTGAGGTTTTTATGCCCTAACACATGGTCAATTTTTGTATAGGTTCCATGGACTGCTGAGAAAAAAGTAAATTCCCTACTGTCTCCATTCAACTTTCTCCATAGATCTATCATACCTAACTTTTCTAACAATTGGTTTATCTCCCTAGTTTCTTTCTTGTTTATTTTGTGGTTTTATTTATCTAATTCTAAGACAGCAAGGTTGAGATCCCCCAATAGTATAGTTGTGCTGTCTATTTCTCCTTGCATCTCTCTTAATTTCTCCCCTAGGAATTTGTGTGTTATTGCACTTGGTGCATGTATATTTAGTATAGATATTGCTACATTATCTATGGTACCCTTTAATAAAATATATTTTCCTTCCTTATCTCTTTTGATTAGATCTATCTTGGCTTTTACTTGATCTGAGATAAGGATTGCTACCCCTGCTTTTTTTGTGTTCACCTGAAGCATAATAGGTTTTGCTCCAGCCTTTTACCTTCATCCTATATGTGTCACTATGTTTTAGATGTGTTTTTTGTAGACAACATATTGTGGGATTCTGGTTTTTAATGCAGTCTGCTATCTGCTTCTGCATTATGGGAGAGTTCATCCCATTCACATTCACAGCTAAAATAACTAATTCTTTATTTCCTGCCATCTTATTTACCCAAGTTATGTTTTCCCCTTTCCTTTCCCCTCTCTCCCTTCCCCCCTCCTCAGTATTTTGTTTTTGATGACCCCCTCCCCCAAACAATCCTCCACCCCTTATATCCCCTCCCCTTTTTTTACTTTTTTTCCCTGATTTTCTCTTCTATTAGTTTATTCCTTTCTTTGCCTCCTTTTCCTCCCACTTCCCTCTAGCAAGAGACAAGTTTCTCTGTGAAATCAAATGTCTGATATATACTTTTAGAGCCCAAACTGATGAGAGTAAAATTTACACAATGCTGATCCCCCTCCCTTTTTTCTCTCAATTATATTAGGTTTTCTTTGCCTCTTCATGAGATATTATCTTGTTTTTAACTCCTTTTTAAAAAAAATCTTATTTTACCACCTTTTACCTCTTTTCCCCAGTATGATAACCTTTTCCCCCTCTAGTTTTCTTTTTCATATTACCAAAGTAATATCTAGTTAATTATACCCCCAAACTTTAAGTATCCCCATAGTAGAAATAAAGTTCTCAAGAGTGCTTTCATTTTTACCTTTTTAATGCTTCTCTTGAGTTCTGTGTTTGGATGTCGAATTTTTTGTTCAGATCTGGTCTTTTCATTAGAAATAGGTGAAATTCACCTATATCACTGAATGACCATCTTCTTCCCTGGAGGATAATGCTCGTTCCAGCTGGATAGGTTATTCTTGGCTGTAATCTAACTTCCTTTGCCCTTTGGAATATCTGGTTCCAGGCCCTTCGATCCTTCAATGTGGAGGCTGACAGATCGTGTGTGATTCTAATTATTGATCCTCGGCATTTGATTTATTTCTTTCTAGCTGCTAGCAGAATCTTTTCCTTGGTGCGATAGTCCTGAAATTTAGCCATGATATTCCTTGGGGTTTTAATTTTGGGGTCTCTTTCAGGAGGTGATCAGTGAATTCTTTCAATGGTGATTTTGCCTTCTGAATCTACAATTTCAGGGTAGTTTTCTTTCAGGATTTCCTGGAAGATAGTGCTTAGATTCTTTTTTTCATCATGGCTTTCAGGAAGTCCAATAATCCTTAGGTTGTCTCTCCTAGATCTATTTTCCAAGTCAGTTGGTTTTCCTAGGAGATATTTCATATTTTCTTCTAATTTTTCATTTTTTTTGTTTTTGTTTGACTGATTCTTGAAGTCTTATTGAGTCATTCACTTGCATTTGTTCAATTCTTATTTTTAAAGTGTTGTTTTCTTCAGTTACCTTTTTAAGCTCCTTTTGTAACTGGCCAATTGAATTTTTTTGTTCATTGCACTCTTTTTCCACTTCACTAATATTATTTTTCAATAAATTGGTGTCTTTTTCATATCTCTTTTGCAGGGCATCATATCCTTCTTGCAAGATATTGTATCCTTCTTGCACTGATTTCAATTTATTTTCCCATTTATCCTCCAGCTGTCTTTTCATAATGTCAGGATCTGGGGACTGTTCTATTTTTTCTCCATAAAAGCTTTCTATGGTGAGAGCTCTCTTCTGCTTCTTGCTCATGATTTAAAGTTGGGATATTGGTCAAAAACCGAGAAAACTGCAACAATTTATATTTGCCCTGGGGCAGTTTGCCGAGTTGACTTCCGGTCTGAGGCTGGTCGGGCTAGATTCGCACCAGGACCACGTTTTCAGCTGTTCTCGATCCACCCCCTTCCAAAGGCAGATCTGCCAAAGCACCTGCCCGCAAGCAGAGCAAAGTGGCCCAGGCGTCTCCCAGGGGCTTCCTGGGTGCCCAAAATCGGCCCCTCTATTGCAGCCCTGACTTCCGCCCCGGCTGGAGTCTGATCGCGACCAGAGCCCCATTTCCCCTGAGGCTAACCTTCTCAGAGTTCTTTCAAGGTAGATCTTTTATAGAAGTGCGTTGTAGTCCAAATGCTTGGCGAGGACCTCACTCAGAAACCAGTTTTAAGGCTTACTTTGTCTGGGTTTGAGGGAATGACGGAGGGAGTTCACAGAGAAAGCTGTCCGCAGTTCGCCATCTTGGCTCCGCCCCCCCTATCCTCCAGCTCTCTTTTGAGGTTCTTTAAGCAATCTTCCAGAAAGGCCTTTTGAAAAGGGGACCAGTGATGGTCCTTAATAACTTCCTTTGGAGTTTTGTCTAAAGGAACCTCAGGATCTGTGGTCATCACTTCTTTCTCTTGATAAAAGCTATGGTGAGAGCTCTCTTTTGCTTCTTCATTTTTTTTTTTTTTTAGACAGCGTGGATATCTCTTTAAGGTAGGGAAAAAAAGAGGTGGCTGAAACAGCAGCTGAAGATCTTTGCCCTGGGGCACTTCGGCGAATTAACTTAAGGTGCTGGGCTGGTGGGGGCTAGGACTAAGTTGGAATTACTCCTTAAACAAGGCAAGTCTGCCAGAACACCTGCCCCCAATCAGGGTTGGAATTTTGAGTTTGGAGTTTGGAGTTTTTGCCAAGATGAGCTGAGCTGAGTCCCACCCTCACTTCCAGCCTACATCAGAGTTCTCTGACACTGGAGTCCTCTGTTTATTCCTCTGTCCGAGTTAGACAAACCTCATGTGAAGTTTTTCAGAGATATCTGCAAGCAGTGTCCAAATATTTCTGGATTTGTTGACTTGAAGATCAGTTCAGAGGCTTATTTTATTGTTGATTTGAGAGATCGGAGGAGGATGTAGAGTCACCTTTTCACTCCGCCATATTGGCTCTGTCCCCTATGCTGATGATTCTCAAATCTACACATCTTGCCCCAATCTTTAAGCTAGCCTCCAATCTCTCATCTACAAATGTCTTTCAGATATCTCAAAATGGAGGTTCAGTGGACATCCTAAATTCCACATGTCCCAAACCAAACTCTGAATTTTTCATCCTAAACTCTTCCTCCTTCCAAACTTTTCTATTTCTGTAGAAAGCTACACCATTCTCTCAATTCCCTAGTCATCCTCAATGACTCCCTATCTCTTATCTCTTCCTCTTGCTCTTAGCCATTCCTAAGGTTTGTTGATTCAACTTTGCAATACCTCTTGAATATACTCACTTCTCGGCTTTGACACTGTTTCCATTTTTGGTACAGACCTTTATAAATCCACGTATGGACTACTGTAGTAGTCTCCTATTATTCCTACCTGCCTTGAATCTCTCTATCCTCCAATCTATCCTTCATTCAACCATGATAGTGATTTTCTTAGAGCACAAGTTTGGTCATCTCATCTCATTGTCATTCATATCAGTGGTTCAAAATGGCCTATTGCTAATTATCTCCTATTTTCTTTCCTAAAGTTTTTTGTTTATATTTGTTTGCATGTTGCCTCTTCTAGAGGATTGGAAGTTCCTTGAGGACAGAGGTGATCTTTTGCTTCTTTTTCTATCCTTAGTACTTAGCAGAGTGCCCAGAATGAAGAGAATGTTTGTTTATTGAATGATTGATTTTGTCCTGGTAGTCTTATTCTGCCAAGAAAAGATAGGTAGGAGGTAGTTACAGTGACACATCATAATAATCTCAGTATGTTTAGTGTCAGTGTTATGAGACCCTAGAAACAGAGGGCTACTGTAGAGAGCCACAAATAGTGAGGAACCCTGGGTGACATATAAAACCCTTTAGTCCAGTAAAAGGAGCCCTGTTGACATTGTCTGGTTCAGCTCCCCTTCTCCCCTAAGACCTCTCAGCCTTCCTAAGAAGTCAGGGGACAGTAACAACCTGTGTTGTAATTGAAGCAGTGATATCAAGTGGCAAAGAGTCATCTACACACAATAGCAAGTTGTTTATGTGGTCCTGCATGAGCAGTATATAGTTAGCACATGTATACTATGCTATGGTTATATAAAGCTATTAGGGTATATAAGGCTAAGAGAATTTGGAATAAACGTATTCCATGTTTGATCATCCATGGGAGTCCCACCTCTTCACTTTTCTTCTAAGATCAAGGACTTGGGTTGATACTGACATCCTCCAGAGAGCTAGTCCAGACTTTACAGGCTATCAGGCTGACCCAGGCCAGAAACATGGAACAGGTTAAAGCTCCTCTGCTTATTACTGGAATCAGCCTGTGAGTGGAGACTTCACTTCCAACCTGGGTAAGATAGGGAGACCCAGTCTCAATTTAAAAAAAAAAAATTTTTAAAGGTAAGTTTCATGATCTGTTTGGAATAGTCATTGTTTTCTCACACACTCAGAATTTGACTTGCTTTCAGTGATTTTTCATTTACATTGTTATTTTCATTGTTCATATTAATATTATAAGTTTGTTATTTTGTTGTATATAATTTCATTGCACATTTATCTTCATTTCCCTTATTTTTTATTTCACATTGAAAAATAAAAGCCTATTGCATGCTTATACAATAGGTTTATCATCTATTCTTCAAATGATGGGCATCCACTTTTTTCCAGTTCTTTGCTACAACAAAAAGTGTTATTATGGATATTTGGTATATATTGGATAATTATTTTTATCTTTGACATCTTTGAGGTGTAAGCTAAACAGTAGGGCTATTGGGTTAAAGGGCATGAGAAATTTCATAAACTCTTCATACAATTCCAAATTGGTATCCACAATGTTTGGATTAATTGACAATTCTACAAACAATGTATCAGCATGTCTGACATGCCACAATCTCTTATATTTATTGTTTCCATATTATTTCTATTATCATTGTCATTTTGCTGGTGGGAAATAAAACATCATAATTGTTTTAATCTTCATGTGTCTTATTATGAGTGATTTGGAATATGCTTTCAAATTTTTAGTTTAGAATTCTTTTTAAAAACTTCATATTCTTTGGCCAGCTAGATGGCGCAGTGAATAGAGCACCAGCCCTGAATATCAGGATGATCTGAGTTCAAATGTGATTTCAGATACTTAACTCTTCCTAGCTGTGTGACCCTGAGCAAGTCACTTAAGCCTCAGCAAAAAACAACAACAACAACAAAAACAAAAACAAACTTCATATTCCTTTGCTAATTATCTATTGAGTAATGGTTCTTGATGTTATATGTTTGTGGTAATTCACTATACATCTTGGAAACCAAAATTTTATTGGTGACATTTAATGAAAATGTTTTTTTCTACTTTCCCATTTCTTTTTATTCCATCTTAATTGATTTTATTCATATAAAAACTTTTACATTTTATGTAGCCAAAATTTTCTATTTTCCTTCTATGATATTCTTTAGATCTCATATGGCTTAAATTTCTCCCATAAGCTTTATTTATAAAATCTATCTGATTTCTTTCTCCTGTCTTTTTTTTTAATATGGAACCTTTCCTTTTTAGTCTGTATATCTATCTTGAATATATCACAGCATATAAGTTCTTTGTCTAAACCAAATTTTTGCCAAGCTACTCTCTACTTATTCCAATAATGCATGTCCAAAATAGAGTTCTTCCCCTAATGATATATAAGCTTGCTTTAATTAAAAAATAAATTAAAATATTTTCAATTGCTTGTGCTTCATGCTTATCTAATATTCTACTGATATACTTTTTCTTTTTTTAAAAAAAAAACAATACCATATACTATTGATGTGCAATAATTCTACCAACAAGCATTTGTAAAACATATATTTTTGTCTTACATGGTGAAAACATGAGAATATAAACAAAAATATAGTCCCTGCCTTTGAGAAGATTATATTCTATTAGATTAGACAACATATACATATGTTGATATGCAAAAATGTACATATTCATTTGTAGTATTTCTCTTTATTTATCGAGATTCTAACTTTCTTGTTCTTTCAAATGAATTTTCTTGTTTTGCCTAGAACTACAAAGCATTTCCTTGGTAGTATGTATAGCATAGCAATGAATCTGTGATAACATGTAGTATAGTTATTTATACTGTTTCAGAATAACAAAATTATAAAAAGTAAAAAGTATCTACAATTATTGGTTCCCTTTATTTCTGTAGAGTATTTTAAAGTTATTTATATAAAACGTGTCTACTGTGGTAGGTTAACTTTACTTATACACATTTGGGACCTTTCCTGTTATTTAAAATTGTATTTTTCAAATGATTTTTTTCTTAATTTCTAAATACTCTATATAAATACTGACAATTTCTGTGGATCTATTTGGTATCCTGCTATTTCACTAATTGATATCAATCATTTCAATCAAATTCTTCACTGTTTCTGTGAGATTTTTAAAGTACCCATCATGAAATCCATAAATAGGGAGTTTTTTTCTCCTCTTTGATGGTGTTTATGCTTTTAATATTTTTAGAAAAGTTCTAGAATTTTATCATGAATAGCAGGGAGAGGGATTATCCTTGCTTTTCCTGTATCTATCTCTTCTGGTCTCTTATTTTCATAGACATGAATATAGACTAAAGACTGCTATAATTGTATATTGTAAGTTTTTTTGTTGTATTTTTATTACTTTTAGCAAAATGATGTGTACATATATATGTGTGCATGTATATATTTCATTATCTCATTGATTTTATTATCAATCCTTTTTTTTAAATGTACTTACATTTGCTTTTAAGAACCTAACTGCTATATGTCATTATACTATATTATCATTGTATAATTATCATAACCATCACCACCACCACCATCATCATCATAATCCTATTATTTAAAATTCATTTCAGCAAAATGTGTTTTTTTTGTTTATCTTTCTTGACTTAACAGTTGTTATTTTTGCATTATCTGAAATCATGGTCAAAATTCCTATCTTTTGAGCCACCTGAAGTAGAATAGATAATATTCTCCTCCCTTATTTCGACTTCATATATGTCTAGTCTTTTTTAATGTTTCTTATATGCATCCAGCAACTTCTGCAACATTTCTTCACCATGTTTTATTTTCCTTAACAAGTTGACCTTTCATAAACTAAATAAAAACATTTAAAAAGCATATATAATTATATTTATATTAAATGAATCTAATCTAACAAGCATTAATTAAATATATACTATGTGAAAGTTACTCTGCTAAGAGTAATGCTCTATTGGGGGACAAAATACATAAACAAGTATAATATATTTATATATTATAAATATGCATAATATATGTGTATAACACATACATAAAATATATGTATGTGTATGTGTTGGAATGCAAATATATATATATGGATTATATATATGCATGTATATGCATGGATTTATATATATGCATACATATATAAAATTATATATATATATTCATATGGACAGAAGTGAGGAATAATAACTATACCAAGTTGTACCTACCTCATGTGTAGAATTCTCTCCCTTCTCATCTTCACACATTGCCTTCCTTCAAGTCATAGCCCAAATTTTCTACAGGCATCCATTCCCAGCCTCTTTAATTAAGAAAATAGCTACCCTAGTTTAATTATTTCCTGTTTATCCTGTTTAAGCTTGTTTGTACACATTTTTGCTTTTTTTTTTCTGCTCCCTTGAATTATTAATTCCTTGAGGATAGGAACTATCTTTTGCCTCTTTTTTTTGTCTTTTGAACTTAGCAGAGTGCCTGACACATATCAGGCACTTAAGAAATATTTATTGACTGACTGGCTGAGGGAATCAGAAAGAACTTCTACTATAAGATGAAATATGACTTGACCCTTTAAAAAAATGAGAAATTTTAAGAGAAAGAATTGCATTTCAAGATTAGAGGTCAGTTTTTGAAGAAGCATGGTGAGAGATTGGTCTCTGTGACTCTCCTTTATTTAAAAAAAGAGAGAGGATTAGATGTGATTGAATATTGATACAGTAATATGGTCAGACTCTAATATTTTTCAAAACCAAAATTCATTCTGTTATGTTTCACATATTATATTTATTTTATTTTATTAACAAAGTACTGTGCATTTTATATTGAGGAAAAGAACTATTGTTAAGGTTCAATCAAGAATTGAAAGCAGAAGCAGGATAGACAAGCGTACAGTGGTTAATTATTCTTTAAAAGCCTAAATGTAGAAAGACTCTTGCCCTCTCAGAAGAATTTAATAAGTATTGTGTACCTCAATGAATATGGTTACATTTTCCAGACAAAATTTATAACTAAGTTCTTCCTTTCTAGAGTCTTTGTTTTCCAATGTCCCAGATCCCTGGGATGTATAAATAGCAAGTAAGAACCACAAATTAAGCCTTCCATTGTACTCAACACTGATTAAACCCTTACTGGGCCACTGTGTTTAATTCTGGGCATCCGAACTTGAGGGATGTGGAGAAGTTTTACTTGGAGAGTGTTCAGAGAAGAGCCACAGAGATGATTAAAGAGCAAGAAAGTAAGACTTTCTAGGAGAAAAAAGACCAGAAGACCTTGAATTTTTTGGCTCAGAGGTGGAACACATGAGAGGCAATATAATAGCTGTCTTTAAGAACACAAATAGCTATTAAACAGGAGACATTGACCTACTATTTTTTTTTCTTTTTGCTGAAGCCAGAAGTAACCAAAATTATTTGATGTTTTAACATGGGAAATCTAGATTAAGTATAAAAAAGATTCTTCTGACAAATGGTTTGTCAAGAATGTTTTCCTAAGATATATTTCAAGAATATCTTTCTTTGGAAATTTTCAACAATTTGGCTTATTTTTCTGAGTGGAGATCATAGGTTCATTGATCTAGACTTCTACAGGATTTTTGAATACTTGATATATCCCAGGGTTACATCTATATTTGTCACTTTGTGATTTAATCTTATCTTTTTCATTTTCCAGTTAAGGAAACTGAATCTCCAGAAGTGATGTACCTAATCTCAAAGATAATAAATGACAAAAGTTGGATTTTAAACCAAATCCTCTATATTCAAATCCAACATATGCTGATGTTTAACACAGATAATACTGGAACAGAAGTCATAATACTGGGACTGACTATTACTCTAACCTTGGCCAAGATACTTGCTTGCTTTTAGTCTTAGCTTCTTCCTATGTAACATGGAGATGATAATAATGCACTTAGTCTATCTTACAAGAATTTAATATCACTCATATAAAAATGCTTACTATATTCTAAAACATCATGTAAACATGAGGCATCATTATTGCTGTTCTTATTGCTACTATCACCATCAATATTATATTTGAATTCTGAGTGGAGGCAGCTAGGGGGCACAGTGGATAGAACATTTGCCATGAAATCAGGAGGACCTGAATTCAAATCCAGTCTCAGATATTTACTACCTCTGTGACTCTGCACAAATCACTTAACCCCAATTGCATGCTAAAAATAAAAACAATTTTTGTTTAATAAACTGGGATTACACTTTAAATACTTGATAACATTTGGTGGGAGAAAATTTAGCCAGGGGCTTCTCACTAAAAGATTTGAGATAAATTTAAATCTTTTAGGGAAACATTTTTATACACTGGAAAGAGTATTGGTTTTGGAACTACATCATCTGGTCTAAAATCCTCGCTCTATATTTCTATGATCTAATCTCTATGATCTGGGGCATATCATTTGATCATTCTTACTCTCAATTTCTTCATTAGTAAAAATGAAAAGATTGGACTAAATGACTTTCAGGGTAGCTTCTAGGTATAAAAATATTTGATTCAAAAAACAAAAAGGCTGATGAAGTCATATTAGATGAAAGTGTAGGATCTAGACCACAGAAAAGAAAATTATCTTCCCATGAAAAATATGCATAAAATGTTTTTCATTGAAAGATCATCTAACCAAAGATGTGTGTGTGCGTGTGTGTGTTTGTGTTTGTGTGTGTTTATGATCTTTTTATGATCTCTAAATTCAATATGAGCCACCAATCTAATATGGAAAATTAAGAAAGTTAATGAAACTTGTCTTATTTTGTTGAGAGAAATTACGTGTTTAATACCAGGACTGTGATGTTTTTGCTTGACACAACTATTGTTAGGCCGCATATAAGATATTGGTTTCAGCATCACATTTTAAGAAGGATATCAGTAAGTTGAAGAGTATATAAAAGAAGGGATCTAGGTTATAATAGCTACCACATGAGGACTAGATACAAAAACTGAGGAAATTTCAATTGGAGAAAAGTAATCATAGAGATTATGCTATTGTCAAGTATTTTTCACTTGGAAGATTATTCTTGTTCTGTTTGATTCAAGAGGGTAGAATCTGAAAAAATAGGTAGGAGTTGCAAGAGTAAATTTAGATTTATGAGAAATAAAGTAGTTCTTCTTTTAATAAAAGCAACTAAAAAGTAGAGCAGTCTGCCTCAAGAGGTGGTAGGCTCCTCTTTGAAAAAGTGTTGGAAATGTCTTAGAGCTTGATTTGGGCCACTAGGTGTCCTCTTAGTGATTGCTCAATTTTTTAATCCTGTGCATGTGCGATTTCCATGGCTCCCTCTGGCCCCATCTTTTCATCATCAGTTGCTTAAAAATCTTACTATTTCTCCTTGCAAATCTATTTATAATCAGATTCTCTCTCTCTCTCTCTCTCTCTCTCTCTCTCTCTCTCTCTCTCTCTGTCCCTCTCTGTGTCCCATCTCTCTCACTCTCTTTCTCTTTGTCCCCCCCTTTCTCTGTATCTCTTTATCTGTTTTTCTCTGTCTCTCTTTGTCTCTATTCCTCCTCTCATGATTTTCCTCCAATTGTGATCATCCATTGGGATGATGGCTCTCATGAATCTCCCTACCCCATCCATTGGCCCATTTCACATTTCCTAAACTTTGCAAGATTCCAGAGTTTCCAAAGGTACACTTAGCCTTAAATCCTGTACTCGGAGACCAATTACTTGAATACCAGAAGGGTGATGGAGATCAAGACGGAAAGGCAGAAATCCTGGTTTTCTTAAAGGCATGTCAGTTCATCATTAACAAAATCCAACAGCAAGAGATACAAAGAGAAATTCCATTTAAAATAACTGTCAATAGTATGAAATATTTGGGACTATATCTGCCAAGGGAAAGTCAGGATCTATATGAGCAAAACTACAAAACACTATCCACACAAATAAAGTCAAATCTAAACAACTGGAAAAATATCAAGTGCTCCTGAATAGGTTGAGTGAATATAATAAAGATGACAATACTACCTAAACTAATCTATTTATTTAGTGCTATACCAATCAAACTCCCAAGAAATTATTTTACTGACATAGAAAAAATAACCACAAAATTCATCTGGAAGAACAAAAGGTCAAGAATTTCAAGGGAATTAATAAAGAAAAAGCAAATGAGGGTGGCCTAGCTGTACCAGATCTAAAACTATATTGTAAAGCAGCGGTCATCAAAACTCAACAGATCCAACTATTCTGGAGAACAATCTGGAGCTATGCTCAAAGAGTTATCAAGCTGTGTATACCCTTTGACCCAGCAGTGTTTCTACTGGGCTTGTATCTGAAAGAGATATTAAAGAAGGGAAAGAGACCCACATGTGCAAAAATGTTTGTGGCACCCCTTTTTGTAGTGACAAGAAACTGGAAACTGAATAGATACCCATCAATTGGAGAATGGCTGAATAAATTATGGTATATGAATGTTATGGAATATTATTCTTCTGTAAGAAATGACCAACAAGATGATTTCAGAGAGGCCTCGAGAGATTTACATGAACTGATGCTAAGTGAAATGAGCAGAACCAGGAGCTCATTATTCATAGCAACAAGAGTATACAATGATCAATTCTAATGGACATGGTTCTCTTCAACAGTGAGGTGATTCAAAACAGTTCCTATTGTTTTGCGATGAAGAGAGTCGTATATATCCAGAGAGAGGCATATGGGAACTGAGTGTGGACCACAACACAGCATTTTAACGCTTTCTGTGAATGTTTGCATGCATTTTGTTTTCCTTCTTAGGTTGTTTTTTTTTTCCTCTTTCTAGATCTGATTTTTCTTGTGCAGTAAGATAACTGTATAGATATGCATACATATATTGGATTTGTCATATATATTTAACATATTTAACATGTATTAGATTACCTGTCATTTAAGGGTGGGGGTGGGGGGAAGGAGGAAAAAAATTTGGACCAAAAAATTTTGCAAAGGTCAATGTAGAAAAATTATTCATATGTTCTGTAAATAAAAAAGCTCTAATTAAAAAAAAGGATAAAAAAGGCATGTCAGTTCAACCAAATAAAGGTGGAGTGATCACAGATTAGATCTTTTATTTATTTTATTTAGTATTTGCAAGGGTCATTGCTCATCTTCTCATAGCTATCTGTATTTTTCTTTATCATACTAGCATCTTATAGGATTTTAGATTAATCAAGTATAAGTATTGATTAATTCTCTCCATTCAATATTGTTAATAAAATGAATATTATTAACACAAATTGATTCTTATCCAAGAATTATTGTTCAGCCTGGGAATATAGGTAAATGACTATTTTATAAGGCTATTGTAATTTCATTTACCAATTTAATATAAAGAAAATACAGAATTTACACACAGAAAAAAATTATGAGAATATCATTTTAAAGAAAAATTTTGTACTGTTACCATGCTCTTGCTTATGTAGTGCTAATCAGCACAACATAATACTACTAATAAGGATAAGCAAGAATTATGTACTGGAAAATATCTATGCTTCATAAACTAACAGGAAAAGAATCTTCATGTTATGAATAACTTTAGAAATAAATTGTATTGGAATTCAAATATTATTACAAACAAAACTAATTCCCACAATTATCTGGACATTGGTTTATAAAAATGTAAGAATATTTTAAACAGATTCTACTGGAACAAATACTCCTACCTTCCAAACCTCATGAAATGAAAAAGCTTCAAAATATAAAGAACAAATAAAAGAATTCAAAACCTTATGAAAACAAGAACTTCTATCATTCCATCACTAATTCAGTTATTTCACCAAAGGTACTTTAAGAGAAACTACAGAAAGGGAACTTAGATCTGAAACCTTTCAAATAAAAAAAAATGATATTTGTCTATATTTTGATAATCCATTAAACATTGCCATAAAAATCTTATGGGAGGATAGTGCTATTGCCTGGGAACATGTCTATTTGAATTCCATTGAACATAAATGTGAGAAAAGCAAAATAATAACAATAAAAATAGTAACACAAATGATTTTGGATAGTGGGTATAGACTTGGCTTCAGAATCAATGACATGTTCAAATCCCATTTCTAACACTGATGGATGCATGTAGATCCTGTTCTGGCCACATAATTTCTCTGTATCCCAGACAACTTCCTAAGGTTATAAGTCTTAGAAAAGGTGCCAGTCTGCATTAGAAGAGAGGGTTTCCTCATCAAGAATTTCTTGTATGAATAAAATCATGGGTTTTGGCCAAACTAGTAAGGGTTAGTGTTTTTGTTGTTGTTGTTGTTGTTGTTTTGTTTTGTCTGTTTGTTTTGTTTTGTTTTTGTTTTTAGTGCTTTAAGGTTTACAATCTGCTTTATATCTATGATACCATTTTATTCTAACAATAGCCCAAGACCGTAGTTTCTCCAGGCCTTATTATAGCATAATTTTATAAAAAAGAATTAAAAAAGAAATATATATTCTATATTAGAATTATAAAAAAGGAGGCTCAGAAAGTGTTAGGTTTCAAATCAAGGGCTTCAACAGTTGACTTAGGAACTCAAATCCTCTTAAAGAAATGTGTACATTTGGTGAATTTTTAAAGGTAGTATCTGAGGACTTTGTTGAGTGGACAGGAACTATTGTACACCCAGTTCCCCAAAGGAGGGTTAAGAAAATAACAGGAGCTGAGCTTCTGTTTTCTTTGATTAGTCCCTTTAAATGCTCACTATTTGTAAAAATAAGTTGCAGAATGGATTGAGGGGAAAGTGGTATCCCTCCAGTTTTGTCCAGATAAAATGAAAAACAACAGAGCTCTTTCAGATGGACAGCAAAGGTGAGTGTCTAAACCTACAGAAATGGAGAGTTAGAAGCTTTCAGGGTTTTGCAGATGATGAGTAATGCCATGGAAAGACAACTGTAGCCAAATGACTTGGGTGATTCAAAATGGGAAACAAATTCATAACCTGTTTTTATCAGTTGCTGTGCTTGTATACACCCAGCATGGGCACTTAAAACCCAAAGCACCCATGGATCATGATGGACTGAGTGTCACTTTGTATATGTAATATTTTCTGGTTCTTGGTACAGGCCTGTGTTTGTTTAACATCAAGCTCTTGCATTTACTTCACTCGAGTAAGTAAGATTGCACACCCCAGCTGTTTACACATTTTTGGGTCATGGGGGGAGGGCAGCAATAAGCATGCTCTGCACACTGTCTTGTGTGAGAAACTTTTCCCAAGGCATGATAAAATGGATAGGGCCATAGATCCAAAGAAAGGGACTTTGATTTTAGTTTTTCTTTGTGCTGTTTTTGACCTGTGGTATTTGAAATGATAAACTGGGTCCAAAACTTGGTTCTCATTTTTAATTCAATCCAATTTAACATGTGTTAATTGTATATTTGTTATGTACTAGGAACTAAATTGGGTCCTAGGGACACAAAACAAAAATGAGAACATCCCTGCCTTCCAGAACTTATATTCTCCAGGAGGCTTTGTATACAATTATTTTGTTATTGAATAGGTGAGACTCAGGAACCATTCATGTAAGTCTGGCAATTTATAATTAGAAGTTCTCAATGTTGCCTGACCCTGAAATTCTGTGTGGTAAAAAGTATAGAAATTACCACCTGGAATTTCTCATTTTAAACAACTTCACTGCAGGATAGAAAGGGAAGGAGGGAATTTGCTGTTGAAGGAAAAATAAAACCTAAGCATTCAAGAAATTTGAGATCATCTGACATGCCTTCCGTTGATATTATTCAGCCATTTTCAGTCATGTCCAACTTTTGGGGACCCTGTTTGGTGTTTTCTAGATTCTAGAATGGTTTTCCATTTCTTTCTCTAAAACATTTTATACTTGAAGAAACCAAGGTACACAGGGTTAAGTGATTGATCTAGGCTCATAAAGCTAGTAAGTGACTGAATTTGGATCTGAACTC